>JAPMOB010235195.1:0-18580 GCA_029875015.1 Lepomis gibbosus | reverse complement strand
GAAGTGACACACATGAATCAACCTTCCTGTAAATGGGCCAGTGTTAGCCAGCTGGCACATTTTCATCTGCAGTCCTCTGGCCAGACATTCAACCAAAGAAGGGACAGATTAAGAAACACAAACATACAAATCATGCAAAGCAAAAGGTAGAAGCAAAACATGGGTGCGACAATTCAATTACCATATCCTCTGTTCGGTACATGCAGCATGCAATGCAATATAGAGCAACAGAACAGAAATTAGCAATAAATAATGATGCACACATTAGCCATGCAGAACAATCAGAGGTAAATACAGGAAAATGTTAAGAAGACTAAGAAATAACATTTTGATTCTCAAACGGCCAATAACACGGAAATGTGGCCTGCTGTTCAACTATGGGTTGGTTTTCATGGAACTGCAAAATTCACCCCCTGGCATGGCTAACACGCTTTCTGAGGATGGTCCCGTCGAAGTATATGATGGCTGTAGTTTACACAACATCAGCAGAAGGTGGTGTTTCTGTTGTAACGCTATATGTTGAAATAAAAGTCTGTCATCACGGGCGGTATGGTGGCAATAGAAATGGCATTTTGGCCCTTTGCTGGTAAACACAGACTGACAAGACAGACACCTCATGTGTTATGGCAACACACACAGATCCACGCGCAGCATCTGTCCTCTTCCATTGCAGATGTATTTTGGTAACCCTCATGATGGCTGAGCATTAGCGGAATTATTTGTGCAGGAGCTAAATTGAGAAGTCTGCTTTTCCTACTTGCATTTAATTGATTGATTGTGCTGACTTACAAGAGATGACCCTGTGACAATTGCTTCTGGGGACTTTGGGTTAGGAGGCTTTCAAATGTCCCAAGTCAGGTCAGTTCTTTAGGTGTCAGATCTTCATTTTGGCGACATGAGTTCAAGGCTGCGTTCAGCTGCAGGCCTTAATGCTTAATGCAAATTACAGTTTAAATGTGGCCCATATCAGACTCCAGTGCTGACTGTCCGCGGCCTGAAAGATGAGCCGCATGCGCAGAAGAATAACACGACGTTGCACGCTGTGGTACAGAAGTAAACGAGGAGCAACAGAGGTTAGCTCACGGGAGACTCATGTTTTTTATTGTCCTCTCACGGGTCAAATTTGTCCCGAATTATGAGCTTATGACACAGTGTTCACAACTCTCTGTTAAGCTGATGATACACAGAGCAACTTTTAGAGCAATCGTGCAGGGCAACGTGGTCGTCAGTGGTAATGAGTAAAGATTACTACGGTAATCCCCTTCCGCCACCCGCCGCACACCCCCGCTATCCATTTAAAACATAGTCGGACTTGCCTCTAGCAACATTGCCAAGCAACATTGCTCAAAAAGTTGCCCAGTGTATCATCAGCTTTAGTTTCATTACAGTTTCTGGCGCTGTGCAACGCAACTGCCCCACAACACTCTCCCTCTCTCTGTGTCCCTACTCAGGAGAGAGCTCGCCGTCCGGTGGATTTCAGGTGTAAGAAAGGGAAATTTGTGAGCAGATGACAGCGAGGTAGAGGAGGTAGAGAGCCTCATGTATCATAACCTTTGAGGAGCTTTTTCATTCACCGCGGCTCCAGCAGGACAGCTGCTCTAGAGTGACGTTAAAGCCGCATCAATTCGGAGTGTCCAGACTGAAGTCGCATTTAAAGAGATCAGTTCTGTATCGGATTTGGACCACATACGGAAGTGGCCCAGATCCAAACTGGAAAAGATCAGATTCCATGTAAGTTGGCCTGTTCACACAGGGATCAGATCTGAGTCACATATGGGCAAAAAAAAATCGTATTTGGGTCACTTTGGTCTGCAGTCTGAACGTAGCCTAAGTCTACATCCCTGCCTCACACTCTTCAGCTCTCTGGACTACAGTTGGCCCAGCTTGGTATGAGAGTGCCACTGCGTGCCTTTGACTTCCTACTGTTCAGACCTCAGGTCACGAATCAGCAGCCATGATCCTGTCCAGCCTCGGGGATCTGTCATCGCCAGTAGCGCTTATGTTTGAGAGTGTCTCGTTTAACTCTCGGACCTCCAATGGATCTGGGCCCAGAGGCCTGCCGTGACCCCAGGATGTACAGCAGGAGTTGCAGCAGAGGTTTTGGCAGGGCCTGTGGTTCCCGTGCAACTGTTTGCTAATGACCTGCACAGCTGTGAGATCAGGAGGAAATGTGTTGAATAACGTAACATGGCAGGCCAGATTTTCTCTCTCTGACTAAGATCCAAAACATTTTTCTTCTAAGTATTTTATTTTTTATTGTCTCATTGTCAGAGTGAGACTCCATTTGCCCTTTCAAAGCTTTTCTCCATGTAATAGATCATACTCTGTGCTTATTTTACGACTTCCCATAGCCTGCCTTGGACATGACAAAAACCTGGCCAAAAATCAGCCCTTTTTTTGGCCGCTGTACACAGACATAACATTTACATGGACTGTAATATTTCCAGTATTAACTTGATTAAGACAACACCCCGAATAAGAAACTCATGCAAGCAGAATTTTCTGATTATACTGACCCGACAAAAGTTATAACTGAATTAAGACTTTAAGTATTTTAACTTTTACACCAATGAAGGGCGGTTTAGAAATGCAAACAGTCTTAATCAAGCAATAATTCTCTTTTAAGCTTTTAATGGTGTTCTGGATCACGTACAGCAAAACCACCTGTTGCCAGATTTGTTGGCTAAGGCGCCTTTTGATCGTGTTGCACAGATAAAGAGTTGAGTTATTACATAAATATTAGGCTCCTTTTTGTCAACATTATATCATCAGCTTTTTTTTTTGCATGTACTGTTTTATTATTAGGCTGCTTGGGGGGCTTTTTGCGTCATGGGGAAGGTTGTGAGGTTTAAGGGCAGGAAACAAAACTGTCAAAACTGCTGTCATGTAACAGGTCAAACCACAGTGCAGGTAAACAGGGCGGAGGGGTTATTTGACCTACAACTAATTTTGCGGTGAATACTGGAACATTTTAATGAACTATGGCGGCAGCAGCATTTGTGTAAGTAACCCATAGAAACAGTTTAACTCAAATACTATTTGGAAATGTAGAGTAAAATCATTTAGAGAAGGGTCAATAGTCAGACAAAACATAAAGTTTATGGCTCATTCACCATAATGTGTGGAGTGTTTGATGCCCCGAAGAACCGCACGAGCTCTGCTGAGGTAACCTTTGGGCAAGGAAACTCTTACAATTACGATTTATCATGGTTGACCTGTACTGATCGAGTCAAGTGGATCATTCAGAAAATAAAACACAGATCTGAAAAGCATCAAAGGGGAGAAACTAATTAAATCAAAATATAATATATATATATTATAAATTAAATAAAAAACAGCTCTACAGTAATATCAATATCTCTACTCTGCACTGTTGTCTCGCCAAGACAACGCTTTTTTTTAGTCCTTCGATTTGTTTTTTGATGGAAATGCATCCCGTCTAAAAAGATATCTATCAATGCCTGATATTCACCTGCGGTGCCTGACAAAAGCTGTTTTTGTGATAAACATTTCATGACTGAACTTGTTTGTCTGGGATCACAACTTGGAATTAACTAACTTGAAAGCAGATTTTTTTTAGCGACCCTGCCCAGCACAGACTCAGGACTCGGACAGAATGACCTAATTGCTCAGATATGGTTGTATTTTATTTAACCTGTGTTGGCGCCTCACCTATTGGCTTCCTGTATTGACAAAGTTAATTCTTCTAGTGGTCCAAGGAGACCACAAAAAAAAAGTCTGTGAAAGAAATGATGAAAATTCTCCCTGCAGCCTCTCCAGGCTAGAAAATAAGGCTGTGTTTGATTATCCTGATCAAAATAACATGAAAACCATCAAAGCAGAACTGCGATGAAACTAATGTTTTCAGAGAAACTCAAAGTGTGTGTGCTGTTTCCGTCAGTTTTCTCTGTTGTCTTCTGTTTTTGGGCTTTTATAGTGAGCTAACACTAGAAGCAGGAGCACTACCAGACATAATGCTTTTAGGTCAGACAGCAGAAACACAATGCCCTGAAACAGTTAGAGGCATCATTCATCGACAGTCTGCATGCTTACAGCTGCGTTAGCTCTGCTTTCATGTGCTTTCAAAGATCTCTCTGCTCACTTGTGTATCTTTTTACTTCAATGATTACATCTTTAAGGAGGGGGAAACTGACCACCTTTCTCTGGAGGGGAAAATAGGAAAGGCATTCAACACAACAGCAAGACAAAAGGACAACAAGGGGTCAGGATAAGATTAAGGGCAAAAACAGGTGTATTACTGCCCTGTTTAGTAAATAGCGAGATGCAATCTCTCGGCCTTCCCGTTCCGCTGTCTGTTTGGGGGTAAATATCACCATGTGGCCCTGCAGAATAAATAAAGAAATGACAGAACGGGGAGCAGGACTACTGTAACAACAATCCAAAATTAGAGCTCCCATTGGTCGATATGAAATATCCTGTAGTCCTCACTAGCTCAATCTATCATCATACCTCATTATGGAGAAATCCAAACAGTCAAGTACCCGATGTTTGGGTGTTTTTACACCACCAATCTTGGACTCACAGATGTGTACGCTTTGAGCGCCTGGTTGCATGCAAAATGACATAACGTTGACAGCACATGCGCTTGCATTACGCTCGTGTGTTTGGGAGTGTTTTTCACTGAAGCAGATTACACTTATTTTCCATGCTGCTCATCCCTGTGATGTATTATCCACCTAATTCAAGTGATTATGAAGCCTTGTTTAATGTATTTAATCACTGACTTAAGATAAGTCTGATTCCACTTTGTGCCTCTCGTTGGGTAGCTCTCGCTAGGAATCTACTTTGAAGTGGAAAGCCTCTTTCCTGTGTGCACCTTGCAGAACATCGCCGGTCGAGGGGACAGTGTTTTAGCGACAACAAAGGACAAACATGACATAAACACACAGCCGCGCTGCAAGTGATTTACTGCACCTAGGAAAGAGTGTGCGTTTCATTAAGGCTATTCGCTCATCGCGCTTCTTAGATTTTCCTAGAGCTACAGAAAGAAAGGGGTCGTGTGGGGATTTGGGCTAGGATGCTGAATTAATCTCCATTGGGAGTTTGCTTAGAGGTTAACCCTCACAGCCTCCAGGAAGATGAGGATGAGCTTAATGCATACATGTACAACACAATGCCTAAGTGAAATAGCAGCCCAAAGCTTCCTCCCACCCAGAGGGGGTGGGGGATTGGAAAAGGAGGTTGTTTTTACCTGACCTCCACGTCGAAATGATTACCTCCTGAGAGGGGAAAAAAGGAAACATGGAAAACTTTCGCAATGGAAATAAAAATATATGTTCTCATGAAGTCATCAACTGAATTAACATGTTTGGATTTAACTTAAAGGACAATTTTGATTGAGTTACCATTCGCCGTTGATGCAACTGGAACACTTTGTTGTCTTCAGTCGAAAGCTTGCTTCTAATTCAATTTACCTGCTGCAGCTAGGCTTTTTTGAGTTGACATTTATATGAATTCAGCAAAAGCAATCCCCATGCAAAAGTCTGATTACCTTACATTAGTGCGAAAATGTCAGAACACCGTCACTAACCAACCAGCGGCTTTCAGAGAACATCATCTGATTAATTGAGATCGGCCTCACAGATGAGCTCCGGGGGTGGATAGTGGAGGGACAAGCAGTGCATCAGTCTTTCTGTTTTCCTCCAAACGTTACTACAACAACTTTAAGCAACACGTTCCCTTGCTTTGTAATTTTTTTTTACTGGTTAAAGGAACATTGTACCACCTAAGATTGAGTTCCAGGTTACTGTTGTAGATCAACCATAACCACGTGTTCCATCATGTTGACATAGATATCTGAGTTTTCCCCATGACAGTGCCTACGTGTACCAGCATATAGTATTTGAGTGTGAGGTTCTGCATCCATGCAGTGTTGCTAAAATATAGAAAAAGTGTTACATATTTGTGGATGATATTTTTGTCAAGTAGGAGATGATACATCTGTCGCAAGGGCGTCACTTTGGGACATCGGGGCTCAGATTAGGGGGTGTAGAGAGACAGTTTGCGAGACATCACAATTCTTAAACAGTGTCTTAAAGATATCCTCAATGCCAAGATAGATGAGTGGGGGTTCTGGGGGGCCTCCCCAAGTATTTTTTTTTGATTATTAAACACTACATTTCCTGCATTCTGGTTTCGTTTCTGCACCAATTTATGGTGGAAATGTTTTTTTTATTTAAAAGGAAATACAGCTTAAATATAACAGAATCTAAGTCAGTGCAGCTGTCAGTCATTCTGTGCTGCTTTCAGATCTGTTTCTCCTGTAGATCAACTTTTCTCATGTAATATCCTTGCTGAGGCAGCACTTATACATGATTTAGTCTTCTTTCCGCTTTTGTCATGCTGACAGGAAGAGAACGGCAAACGTGGCCAAAAAGAAACTGTGTCAAAAAGTTGTTAAGGTTACTGACTGGTGGATGCACGTTTTTGGGTCATTTTATGATCAGTAGCTTGTTCCTGTTTTGGGAAGTGCACATTTGTTTCTTCTATATTTTAATTGCATTGCATGTTTTCTTAATATGCAAATAAACCTTTCTGAAGACTTGTTATTTAACTTGCAAGCTATATTTCAGAACATGCTTTAAAAAATTAGAAAGCCACTGTAAAGTACAGTCCATTTACTATTACTATGAAAACATGTTTATGGATAACGTTTAAAAACAATCTGGAAAAGATGTAATACCATGAAGTTTTGTAAAAAGAAAAAAAATTAGTACAGCAACAAGAAAACTTGATTCACAAAGAAAATAACAATTAATTACACTGTCCATCAGAGTCCATCATCACAAGAGTAAAATTTACTGTCCGACTTTTTATTTGAGTGTCTGAATTCTGAGCATGAAAACCTTTATCAAGATTCTACAATAGAACAAAAAATGGTGACCATGGCGTCTACACTACTTTGTGCTAGCAATCCCACAATGCAACGCTCAATATGCAATTACAGTCGCGCGTCACATACTTGTCGAGATAGAAAATGATGTTTGTTTACTGCTCACTATCATACAAACAAATACAGCTCGTCCGTCTCCATATTTACAGTTTCACTTACTACTTCCGTGTTTTCTTGCCACTCCACTGCCACCAAAACGCCTCTTTGGCTGTTAGTTTAAGCACTCGTTGCATCTGCTAGCATTTCTGCTTGGCTGAGCAATGTGGACACAATAGGCATGTCATGTACGCTTCAGTTACAGCATACAATAACTGAACAGTGGCTCTGTCACAGTGAAACAGAGAACATCAACATATTTGTCTGCTAATCAGGTTTAGGATGTGTTTTTCTTTGGTGTTATCGTCAGAGAAAGTCTGCCCCCGTGCCTTCCCTCATTGCTAAAGTCAGCAACAAAAGCGTGTAATTCATGATTTGTCATTTGTTACACTTTGAAATTTCTGAAATGAAATTTCCCAAAAAATTGGTTACCTTTACTCCTTGGATTCACCCCTGCCGTGTAGCTAAAACGTCACGTTTGCCACAGCTAAGATAAATTGACAATATGATGAAAAATAAAAGAACCAAAAGAGATTTTTTCTTCTGCCAAATTTAATATAATAACACTCAACCCCATTTCAAACAGTGTGCTTATGAATACATGGAAGACAAACTTAAAGTGTTTATTAAATACAGTCTGCTATGGAAACTGTCCCATGTTTCCCTTCTTTCCCTCCACATGCTTTGAGTACATGTAGAAAATCCGAGGGAGCAGTGGTGAGCAGGTTCAGTGCAGAGAGATAGACTAAGCACAATTAGGGGGCTTGCATTCCTCTCGTTTTTCTATAAATACCCTGCACATTTCCTCTCTTCTGTCTGTGATTCTCATTAAACCAGTGGAAAATCTGCCTGCCGCTCGTAGTATAGAGAGGCCCGTTATTTCTCTCGGCCTCTGGAGGGGGACATACTGGGTGGCAGTGCTGGTGGGTCAGGCATGTGGGGAGTATAATGGAGCCCTTATTGGCAGCATTAGAGGTGGTGAAATAAAAAAGGCTATGTTAATTCACCTGCTAGTCTACGTGTGGGGTTTGCATACTTCCTCGGATCAAATAATGACGTCGTGTGGCCAGGCTTCGACGTCTGAGTTCACTGAGTTCATGTGCACTTACAGAGTTGTGGAGTCAATTCAGTTGCTTTTTGCAATTCTAAAGGACTTTGTTGGCATGAAAGTTTCAAGAACAATGTTGCCAAAGCATCAAAATATAATTTGTCCAAACACAATAACAGTAATATGCACTGGCACTGTGATGGGAGATTCAGATGCTGTGTGACAATATTTACATGTACACATATTCACTTTACAACCAGCATTAAAGTAACTGCAGTCAATCATCAATAGTGTGTACAGGCAAAACTGGCCCACATATAAGATTAGGGCAAGGTTTAGTTAGGGTTCAGTGTGCTCAAAGGTCGCAACACCGGAGGTAACAGGAATAGCACTTGGGCCAACTTGAGGGTCAGTTGGGTTGATCAGTGGCTTTTTTTGCAGGGACATGTGGCTGAGCAGGCATGGAGGTGTCCCATTAGTGTGCAGACATAAAGTAATGTGGTGGAATAAAGAGGAACGTCAGCACTTACAACAAAAGGGGTGGTACAAAATTGATGAGTCAAAAGTTAGTGGAGTGCACAGTTGTGATGCTTGCTGGGCGTTGAAGTTTGAATTTTTAAATTAAATTAAATTAATACAACATTGCGCGTGAAACTGTGATCATATACCCTCTTGGCACTTTTGTTTGTTTACATTTCTTCCACATTTTGTCCACATTTTAACAAAACCAGTGTTTTGTGAAATGTGCACAAAATGCAGATACGGCATATCCCTCCCCCATTCTCATGCAAAAATTATAATTTTATTGTACAATATATATACAAAGTACAAGAGAAGTGCAATATGTTTGAAACACAGCACCACCTATGAATCCTATCAAAGCATTCTATTGACTCATCAATAGTTTGAAAAACAGAAGGATATTTTGTATGAATGATGAAATTTAAATAAACTGTACTCGTAAAAACAAAACAAAACACTAGATTCCTTTGTAGCTCTCCTTTTACTTGTATAAAACATAAAATCTCTACTAAAATCACAGGAACACACAATCGAAAGGCGGAGGTCCAAATAATTTCAGTGTGCGAGAGCTCTCTTAAAAACATAACGTTCTGTCACTTTGAAACCGAAAGATATTCATAGGCTGGAAATATTTTTATTGTCAAAGCAGCGGAAATGTTTGACTCAGGTCAGTCTTTTTCCCTGAAACACCAATCTGGAGCCATATGGACACAATAATAAATGCATACAAGCAAACACTTGATAGCACATCATCAAAACTCGAGTGTATCAGAAACTCTTGGACATTAGACGGTAATAATGAGATGAGGAGAGACTGATCGATCCGGCCCGGTGATATGAGATTCAGTGCATGCTACTCTGACGTCAAGAGAAAACAGAGCTGGTTCTCTCCAGGTCCTGTGGTTTCGGTACTTGAAAGGGACGGTGCAGAGTCCACACGAAATCCCCTCTGAGAAACTCTGCTCCTGCTCCTTTTGGTTCTGGCTGTCCTCTGTGTAGCTGCGCTGAACTTTCTCAAACCTGATCGCACACCCACAGGACAAGCTTGATTTCAATAACAGATACTGTAAATATGTAAGAAATGTGACAAGCTACTCTGATAAAAAAAACCCAAGGTGAAGCTGCACTAGATGAATGAATGGAGGGACATACACGAGATGAAAAAAATGTAAATAATAGACTAAAATCTGAGACAAGAAAAAGAACTACTAGGACCATAATCTAAATTTAACAGTTACTGTAAATAATACTGGACGGTAGTAGTTATTGTATCTTTACAATATCTCACAAAAGTGAGTTCACCCCTGATATTTTTGTAAATATTTGATTATATCTTTTCATGTGACAACACTGAAGAAATGACACTTTGCTACAATGTAAAGTAGTGAGTGTACAGCTTGTATAACAGTGTAAATTTATTGTCCCCTCAAAATAACACATCACACAGCCATTAATGTCTAAACTGAACCCCCCCCAAATTTTTGAATTCAGTGAAAGCTTAGGGTCTCAGAACATAATGTGACTATTTTGTCACTTGCATGAGTTATGCTGTTCTGTTGATGTGATGATTCCATGCCTGCTAAGCGCAGTATGGCCAGCTGAGGGTGCTCTATGCATTATACTAAGGCATCGCTAACATCAGTAAAGTAGACGTCAGTACATGATGAGTAAGTCCAAGAATGCACCCTACAGAGAGCGCTCCTGATTAAAACTGTATTTTCAAATTTCCAACAGAAATTAACTGCACCAGAGTATTTTGGCGAGCCAGCCAGGAGGTGGCAGTAGAGGCACCAAAACCACTAGACCCCCGCCCGCCTTCTTAAAGAGTCAAATCTTCAGCAAAATGGAAGTGAACGAGCTTCTGCGAGATAGAGTGAGTGGAGCCCTATGGCAGCTGTGGGAGAAGTCGCTCATGGCTGTCTGCAGGCACCTGAAATGTGATGGCCTGGACAGTGCAGAGCCTTAGTACGTGATGAGTAAGTCCAAGAATGCATGCTACAGAGAGCGCTCCTGATTAAAACTGTATTTTCATATTTCCAACTGAAATTAAATCGGTTGCACCAGAGTGGCATCATTCTTACATATGTAACAAGTACAGCCCTAAGTGAAAATGTCCAAATTCTAACCCTAACCCTCCCGTCGGAGGCTGGGCCACAGGGCAGTATTCCAACATGATATCGTCCCCAAACACACCTCCAAGACGACCACTGCCTTGCTAAAGAGGCTGAAGGTAAAGATGATGGACTGGCCAAGCATGTCTCCAGACCTAAACCCTATTGAGCATCTGTGGGGCATCCTCAGACAGAAGTTTGGGGAGCACAAGGTCTCTAACATCCACCAGCTCCATGATGTCGTCATGAAGGATGGAAGAGGACTCCAGTGGCAACCTGTGAAGCTCTGGTGAACTCCATGCCCAAGAGGGTTAAGGCAGCGCTGGGAAATAATGGTGGCCACACAAAATATTGACACTTTAAGCCCATTTTGGACATTTTGACTTAGGGGTGTCCTCACTTTTGTTGCCAGCGGTTTAGACATTAATGGCTGTGTGATATGTTATTTTGAGGGGACAACACATTTACACTGTTATACAAGCTGTGCACTCACTACTTTACATGGTAGCAAAGTGTCATTTCTTCAAAAAACACTAGATTCCTTTGTTGTCACATGAAAATATCTAATCAAATATTTACAAAAATGTGAGTTGCTGTATGTGATTTTTATTTGTGCTGTGTTGGAATTACATAGAATAATGAATAAAGTACATCTAGTTTAAAATAGATACAAACTCCTGCCATAAATCCTACCTCCAGGAAGAGAGGATAGATTGTTTTGCTGTTCAGCGATATTTTATTACACAGAGAGGTCTTTCTAATATTTTGTTCACCCCACTTAAATCTAATAGGATAGACTCAAAACCTCAACTAAACATTTCTACCTTCATGAAGGTGGGATTTACTGCTGTTGAAGTAGACTGCATTCGTTTTATTGTGAGGTATATAATCCCACAGATTATTACCGATAAATAGGATACTGCTACAATAATAAATACTATTTCAACCAAGGATTTGTCATTTTATAGCAAATTGTTATGTAGTTAGAGACTCTGCTATTAGAGAGAGCATTTAGCTCTGAGTCTGAACATCAAGAAAGTTCCCTTAACAAAACACATATCTCAGGAAAGTCAACGATACAGTAAGCTTCCTCCGTGTACACCTGATGGTCAAGCAGCTGATGAATGAGCGTTGGGGGTTTGGGAGACTATTTGTAACCTAGGTGTCTTTAAAAAAAAACATTAAGCCCAGCTTTCAGCATGACGTCTTTCGATCGCATCAAACTCTGCTCTCTGTGCTCACTTCCCAAAGTGACATGGCAGCTGTTTCTAAAAGTTGTCCTAAGAGTTCCCCATCTCATCTGCTACAGCTGCACACACTGTGGACAACAGACCATTGTCTCCCCAGTCAAGGTCATTAGACCTCAATTTTCCAAAATCTGTCCTTTGATCTCAAGATGCCACAGCCTGAGGGCTTCAGTCGGAGCACATGTCTTTGTATCCCTTTGCCTCCCAAACTAACCACCACCTGACGAAGCCACCCACCATCTCATCTAATTTCCATTACACTAGTGATGTGAGAGCACACCTGCGCTAATGTCATCAAGGTCTGGAAAGGCTCACTTGCACGACAGGCTGCTTTTAGTCGTCCTCCAGTCTTTTTACTTCCTGAAACACCCCATTTGCCACACGTACAACGCAGACTTACACAAGCCTCCGAAGGCAAAAAGGCCCTGACACTCTAATTGCACCAAAATCAAGGCAACGTAATTCCAGGCTGCCCGAATATCACCCAGAGGTCAGTGGATCAGGCAGGGGGTTGAGGAAAGAAATGACGTCATGTGTGCGGATGTGCGTCTCTTTTCTTAGTTCTGCCGGGAAAACTGGTGCTGTGCAAAGCTAAGAGGGTGCCCACGGCATTGTTTACATAAGCTGCATTCTCACGCAACGTCGTCCTCTGCTGATTTCTGTACATTTTCACTGATGCTTGGCAGGGAGCCAAGAGAGAAACATACACACGGGCCCTTGTGTAGGGTTGTTTGCAAAGTAATGTTTGAAGTGCTAATCTGCAAACAGAGCCATGCCAGCAGCTCTGTGAGGAACAGCAGTACTAAATGCTAACGTCAGCAGGCTCACAAAGCTAATGTTTAGCATGTACGTTTATCATGTTGTTAGTTTAGCGTGTGAGCAAACCGGAGGTTGATGTGTTTTACAGGTAATTATTAGGTAATAATTTGAGTATCTCCCTCCCTCTCTTTTCTCTTCCTGTAAAACAAATATGATTTGGGTAGACTAGCTAACCCTGCCCATCATATTAACCCACACCTGACCATTAGCTGGGGGCTTATAGTAGCTGAGCAATATCGTGGATCAAAGGTGTGTGTTTTGATCTCAGTTGGCAAAAACTTGTTGGTTTCCAAAAGAGCATGGTTGAAGGTTCTACTGCATCTCTTAATTCATCTTTGGCAAACAAAGCACGTGAGAGAGGTGTGTAATTTATGAGTTAACTGATAAAGTATTTCACCACTATGGACATGCTGGTAATGCAGATTCTTCTACCTGCAGAGTGGCTATATTTTCCCGGTGCAGAGTCCAGCCGCTGAGCACTGACACCAGACTGCCCGGCCAGACGGAGTCCGTTGGCGCACGAAGCAGCTACCGCTCCTTTTTATGAGTCTCCACTGCTGTTTAGCTCAAGTCTGGTAGAATCATTTTGGTGTATTATTACTAACTGTGTGCATGTGCAGTACATGTGTGTGTTGTAATATTTAAGGAGCTAAAATAAAAAGGTCTCCATGGCCTTACAAATTACAGCTTTTAATGGGATGAAGGAGGTTTGACAGTTGGCTGACTTTAAACACCGTAGGAATCGGAAGTCAAGCCATGTAAGTCGTATTTAAATGATTTCTTCATTACGTGCGACACAATGATTGATTACTTTATTTTCTAGAGGAGTAGGTGGTGATTGATGTAGAGCAGCAGGTCGATGCGGCCCCTGTTTGTGATCCTGGAGACGATCAAAACGAGAGGACAAAGCAACATCATGAGGCAAGACAGAAAGTTTGTGGGTGGACATGTTTTTCAGTAGTTACAGAAGCCTGAGTCGCGTGTGCCCGCCTCCTTTGTGAATCATCGGTATGTGACAATATTCATGTTCAGTTTTACTGTTTTTGTTTTGGTGGAGGATTTTAGTTGATTTAATAGTCTTTCCTTATTGTTTTGTTTTTTTCCACTTGTGCCAGATCTTGCGGTTTTCGCATGACGAAAGTCCGCGAAAGCCTTTTCCGGAACGGGGTGAACAGACTCGGCCAATAGGTCCTTGAGTTTCCACCACATAACAACAATGTTTCAATTTGTCTAATCGAGGGTATTTAGGCTAAGTAAACTATCACTCTTCAGGATTTCATCTGTAGCCACAGCCCAGTCGTGCAGACCTCTTATTCAAACCATTTGTGTGCGGTCGAGTGGGAGTGCGGAGGGCAGCCAGTGGAGATGAGAGGGGGATTGGATAGCTCAGGGAGAAAGTCTGGGACGCAGAGAGTGAGAGGTCTTGGCAAGAAGCTGGAAACCACACGCAGCTTGCGTGATTGTGGTTCTCTCACAGCCTTCTCTGCTTTTTTCCCCCTTTACTTCCTCTTTCAGCTCTCTGAAGCACCTGCATGCCTCGCCGCTTGACCTTTGTGACCTTTAAACTTGGCCAGAGAAAAACAAGAGTTCTTATGCTGCACCAGTTCACTGGTACAGTGTGTGTCTAAGTGTTTGAACAGCGATATATTTTTTATTCTTTGGCTCTACTCAGCATTTGATTGAGGACAAATCCCTGTGAGGATCAACCCTGATGTCTCTCAGCTTTAAGGTTGTTGTTTTCCATATCGGGTGAACAGTGTGTGACTCACATTTTTACATGATATACCACAAATTCACAAGTCAACAAATGCTATTGACCCTCGGGCTACAGCTAGAGTGCCTGTTACACCTGCAGTCGCAGAGATAATCACAAACTCTATAATCTATAGACGTAATATCTGCAAAAGTGACACAGATTAAAACAAAAGTTGAAGAGAGAATGAACAGAGGATCAGTCTCATGGGAGTCATGAAGGAATGTAAACAAAGTACATTTACTCAAGTACTGGATTTGAGTTACTTGTATTTGCACTTGAGTATTTCCATTTCAAAGCCCATTTATAGCCTGCACAGTTCAGAGGTAAATACATTGATTGCATCAGTAATGCTAATCTAATGATATAATAAGGTAACACTCACAGAGGCTGTTTCTCTCTCTGAATAAGGAATGTTTACTTCTGATACTGTAATTGCATTTTGCTGGTTAATATTTCTATGGCTGCACGATATTAGAAACAACTGACACTGCAGTATTTTTCTTTGCTGCAATATCTAATCAGTGATATATAGTGATAAAATCACTTTCTTATGTGCATGCTATCCTTTTTTTGAGGGGTTTTTAAATGCAGTAAACATTTTTTAAACAAAATGATAAATTATAAAAAAGCTAACCAGTGGTTTACAAAAGTTGCTTTTGTTTTTGCAACCATATCCTCTGTTTCTGTGGTTTTCTCCTGCTGCTCACTCATTTTCAAGTTGTTGTCGACAACTAACGGCAGCGGGGGGGGGGGGCTGCTTTAGCTGTTTGATAAACAAATCATGAGCAATATAATGATTGGTGGATCGTTGTGCATGCAGAGCCGGCAACAAACTCCATGTATCAAAGAAACCTTAAATCAGAGAACATGTTGATATCACATCAGAAAGGCTTCTCTTGTAGATTAATCATGGAAAATGAGACCTGCGCAAGTTTTCTTTTTGTGTCAAGCAGCAAAAAAGTTGAGGTGTGTGAGTTAATTTGACTTTCTTGACATCGCATTGTTCGGCTATGTGGCTATTGCGCAAGGGCACATTGCGATGACGATGCTGAAAAGATATGTTGTGCAGCCCTATTTATTCCATACTTTAGTAAAATGTTCTATGCAGGACTTTAACTCGTGAGGGAGTATTTTTACAGTTTGATATTGCTGCTTTAACTTTTTTAAGTAAAGGGTCAGAATACTTCCTGCAGCACTTTCATATCCAGTGTGCTGGTACGTGCAGGATGAAGCCTTAACGCTGAACAATACAATATGCGATGGTGCTAAGAGCCACACAATCACCAACACTACCTTTTTATTCGTGAGGTCATGGCACTGCTTACCTTACCCAACTCCTCCATCTCAGTTTCCTGCATCGATTTAGGGTCATAACTGGCCTCATAAAAGTTTGAGAGGGGACGTGAGAGCCAAAATCCAGACCCAGCCAGCGAGTTTTAATGGTACAGGTTTATAATGAAACACTCCTTGAGCCTTTCTCCCAAAGCGCTGACGTGATCCACTGGACACACGCGCATATTAAAAGCGCACGCTATTTATAAAGTGTGGGACTATCAGCGAGGCAAGGTGGGTTGGGGGGGCTTAGAGGATGTGGAAGGCTGTGAGTGTGTGAGAGAGAGAGACAGAGAGAGAGTGCTGCAAAATGACTGGGAGGTTTATCTGCCTCTGTTACACTGTGGAGTTTTGTCATGAGGGGTTTTGGCCATTGGAGCGGATGAGCGGAGCGCTGTGTTGTTGTAGAGAGCAGATGTTTTGAGGTCACTGCTTCTCGATCCGCCTCCCTGCAAGTGTTGACACTTTTTGGTTGGAGTCATACTCAATGAGGGAATCATGATGTGTGGGTTGCGACCCATAGGACAGAATTGAGCGCCATGGGCGTTCATATCCCCAAACTGCGATGATTTTAAGTCACTCAGAGGGAGTTTCTATAATTCTTTATCCACCTCAGCAGCCCTGTTTCAGGTAACGCTGCATTCAGTCCGCCCATGTTGTTCATTCCTGGTCAGAGACCATTGCCTCCACCTGCCCGGTCCACACAGGCTCTAATGATTTCTTCTGTTTAAAGTTCAAATACTCCCATGTGTGGTCACCACCAGCCTGTGGCGTCTGGTTACCACTCTCACCCAGCAGTCTACTTTCAACATTCCTGCACTGCCCAGCCAATGAACACACACCCATGAGGTCATTTCCTGCTCCGGGGGCTCCTGCCCTTGCCCTCATGCTTAACAGTGCAGCAGACAGTATCTCAAACATGAGTCAGGTTAGTCTTGATCTGATAACCTCTGAGAGTTAGCTCCTGCCATGATAACCAGTCAGGAGACTCTCAAATTGACTTTCAGTGTTCCCCAGCGCCTAAAAATACACACGGATGAGTTACGGTTGATGCACAACAGCACGCGATGCTTCAACAGCTGCAAGCCAGCCCCGACTTTAATCTTGTGTCATTTCTTACGCTTCATCGGCTTTAACCAAACGCTCTCAGAGGAGCGTCGTGCAAAGATGCGGTTGTCATTTGTCAGTTTTAACTTTTATCTTGACCCGGCAGGACTGACACATGGAAAACCCAAAGACTTAATGCATCACAGAAGCCCAAAGTGCCCCGCTTTCTGCGTATGTGATGGTGGATGCTGAGACGGGAGTAAACATGAAGCACCATCTGCAGCTCTTCTGAGGCAACATCCACTGATGAATTCTCTGTGTGTAATGGGCCACAGCAGGAGCTCAGGCTGTGGATACAGTCAGGTTGTCGTTCATTGTGCTTCTGCTGCCATCTGCTGGTGAACATGAGGAGGACGTCCTTGTGACAGAAATGCATTGCATGCAACAGTAGTTATAGAATTTACCCCTAACTAGCCTTTTCCAGGGTAACTACCAGCATGCATGCAAAACAACATTACCGTCATTTTAGAATAGATTTTTACAAAATACAACATGTTTTGTTGGATACAGATTTATAAGAGAAATATCAATGACCATAAATGCGAAATGAAAATTCATATAAATTTTACCTGATGAAAGTCTGAGAGCACAGAAGTTCAAGTGATCAGCAGTGTCCAAGACGTTTAAGTTCTACCACATCTGTCTGTAAAGCTTTGTAGTAAAAGAGACAAACAATAGAAACCTGAAAATAAAAATTACTGGACAGGCAATACAAACAAACACATGCATATTATTAAAAGTAGGATAATATTTGCATTTGAAAGCGCCTTTCAGGGGACCGAAGGACACTTTGCACGTAAGGATAAGGGACATTAGTAGATCAAAGAAATTTATTTATATTTACATTTATTTATTCAGCTGACGCTTTTATCCAAAGCGACTTACAATTGCTAGTGCGTCAGAGGTCACACACCTCTGGAGCAACTAGGAGTGGACGTGTCACAGTGGCGCGTTGAACCCTGGCTTCTCACACCAAAGGCGTATCCACTGCTCCATCACCACCACCCGCTTTTTATCTGTGCTCACCGTTTGTTTTTCATTCAATTCTGTTCCCTTTTACAATCTATCAACTCTTGAAACGTGTTTGAGTTGTGTAATCGTCACAGTGATCATCAAGTCTGCGTTTCTTTTGTCCCTGTCACATTATCGTTGCATTGCACAGCAGTGAGGGTTTGAACAGATTTGAATTGTAAAATAAATGGAGACCAACAGGTGAAAGATTGCTATTAGGCTGCCGTACAGCCTGCAAAATGCTTAGCTGTAAAGTCTTCATGGTTTGCATTAAACAACCTTCTGAAAACATATCAAACTTTCAAACAAGCTAAAACATCACATTAAATAATTAATGTGGGAATTATTAGACTTTAAGTTGTGCATCATGAAAACAAGTTTGAGTTTACTGACATGTCTAATAGACATGTCGTGTGCACTCTTTAGACTAACTTCCTCGGACTCCCAGGATGTTTGGTCGTGGAGTAATTCAGAGTCCCAGAGGAGGAAACAGACGGGCCGAAGCAACCGCTTCCTCAGATAAAAAAAGAAACGTGTTAAATTTAGGTCATTTGTACAGCTGCTGGAGGAGGTTAATGTGTCCCTGTCTGTAGGTGTGTGTGTGTGTGTGTGTGTGTG
>JAPMOB010235194.1:5589-17892 GCA_029875015.1 Lepomis gibbosus | reverse complement strand
ATGCGCAGTTCCCAGATAAGGACTACTAGCCAATCAGAAGCAGAGAAGGGCGGGTCATAAGAAACAAGGTAGTGTGATCCAAATCAAACCCTTAAGACTGCGACCGTAACCTAGCAGATAGTTATGAGTTATTACCAGTCCACAACCACACAACATTGTTCCACATTTTAGCATCAGGACTAAGCGTTGACTGTTGCCGGTGTTCTGACGATCTATGCTGCCTTGCCGAAAAATGCTTCCATAGCGCAAATCGATACACTCGACTGTACTCTGCCCTGCTTTGTTTTCCATTGCAGACAGTACCCAGAGATAGCCACGCCACACACAACGGCCGCAACGTAATGTTCAATTCGACACACACACCGCTCTTAAAATATATACAGTCTGCGGTTAAAACATTTCAATATTCCTCAGAATGTAAAGACAGATAAGCGGTATGAAAACCTTCCACCTGTGTTTTCCTCTGCTGTTGTTGCTGCAGCAGTCTGTGTGACACGGCGGGAGCAGAGGGCTCTGTGAGCGGGCGGCTGGCCGGCCTCACACGCGGGTCGCCGCAGACGCCGCAGACTTCCCCCGCAGCCACTCGCGTAGTTCCGCAACTCAGAAAATATTTATCACATTTTTGTTCCGCCATCACTTCTCGTAAAACTGTCAGTATTCAAATCTCCACAGCTGATTTCTTTTCTGTTACTTTCTGTTACTGGCCTCTGTCTGGTGCAATGATGATGGTGTGAGTAGTGAATATTCTCTCTGGCTAATCAGCACTCTGTCGTGTTTTCACGTTACATTTTAGTATCCCTCAGCTCGCTTGGAACCCTTTATGATGTGTTTTCATTGTGATGTCACAAGTCAAGGAAGTGAAGGGTTGGACTACAAACGAGCTGTTTTCAAGCAGTTCAGAGCACAGCTTTCTGTGGGAGATGGGAACTCCCTTTGGGCTGGACTTTGGGCTTTGAGATATATAACTCAATAAAGGAGAGGGGAAAAGGGGAAAAGCCAAAAAGCATAATACCACCTCTTTAAAATGGGGATTAAAAGGATACAATGCGATTCTGCAGAGAGTTTGTTGATTGTTGAACTCAAATGCCAAACAAACACACACCCCGTCAGCGCTCTCCCCGAAGCTCTGCTGAAATACAGCAGAATCCAGTCTGCTTGGCTATTTCTCAGCCATCTCTCCTTCTTCAATCAATCAATAAAGTTTTAGTGCAAAATCACCAAAAGACTTGTTCCCAATAAAATTTTAAATAAAATAAAAGGTGCATGATAAAATAAACTGTAAAATACAGAAAAAGTCAGAAAAAAATTAACAAAACGAAAAAATAAAAAACGATTTAACTGAAAGCTTGCTCAATCCTGCCCTAACCAAAAGCTTTATCGAAGAGAAAAGTCTTCAGTCTAGCCTTAACAGTGGTGGTGATGTCCAATTCCCGAACCCAAATGGGGACCTGGGGCCGTATTACAGAAACTTACTAACATGCAGATCCCATCTTAACTGCTTGGTAACCATGGTAATAAGGGTTAGGAACTGATTTAGGAATAAGGCCATTACAGATTAGCAGTTCCTAAATCAATATTCCTTTCCTAGCTTCAGTTAGGATTTGCTTTTGTAATACCAAATTGGGAAAAATCCTATCTTAGACTCTTTCTATGTTAACTTAAGTGTTAAGATAGGAACTTTCTTTAATACAGCCCCACTCTAACCTTAGCGGGGTCGCTTAGGCTCGCTCTGTGCCACTTTTGTTTGTGTTCTATTTACTGAGCAAGGGCTGAGTAGCAAAGCCAGATTTTTTAAGAGCTAGCACAGTGTGATGAAATACTCACTGAATTTAACAAAAAGCTTTTGGATCACATAGTATACATTTTAAGGGGCCCACTTTTCTGCATTTTGGTACACATGAAACATGATTATGGTGGTTGGGTGAATGAAAAGAAAGCTTAAGAGAGAAGTATATTTATTAGTTACTTGCAAAGTAGGTCTGATTTTTGAAAGTTCGTAAACTTGATGGACCCAGTCCCCTACTCCAGACATCGGGAAGGTATGGAGGCAGGGGATTCCACACTGACCATAAGTCAGAGGCACTCCCTTTCAATCAATTATTTTAGCATCAGTTGTTCTTGCCCATTTCTAGATGTCTTTTGTTAATAAGTTGCATTGCTGAAAGACAATCTGTCCTTCCTCAGAAATAATTGCCTTCTCTTTCTCTGTCACGGGTATTCTTGTGACTGGCAGTGTAGACATAAATATATATAAAACCTGCCTGTAAAAATATGTTTTGTCCTTGTTCTTGCAGGTGGAAGCCCCGTTCATACCAAAGTGCAGAGGCCCAGGGGACACCAGCAACTTTGACGACTACGAGGAGGAGGAAATCCGTGTTTCCTTAACGGAAAAATGCGCAAAGGAGTTTGCAGAGTTTTAGGTTGTGAGAACATGGATATATCAGGGAAATAAGAGGATCTTTGCACTCTTCTAAAGACTTGGGATGGAGCAGAGACCGTTTTTCAGATCTACTACATAGTCCCTTCATTCCATAAGGCTGAATGAGGTCGCCATGATCCTTGGGTGCCGATAACCTCTCACTGTCATGTACACCTGCGTATAAAGCAGACACACCACTTTTTCTTTTTATGTTCTTTTTTGTACCTGCCCACTGTTTTTTGTTTTTGTTTTTTACTTTGAAGCAGTTAGTCTTGGGTGTTGTGATCCCCTTTTAAAATGTGATATTTTTCAATTTACGAGGAGAAACTGAGACAATGGCCAATAATAGTCCACATATTGTAACTGACTTGTCTATGGCAGTTTGACACACAGTTGTGTGGGTTGTAGACTATTCCCTCTAGTCGTCAGCGGTGTATATTTAATGGTCTGTTACAAGTCCACATCACATTGGCTATTGTAAAAAAGAATCTGGCCAGCTTCCAGAGGTAGCATTCGTCCTATGTGCATATCTGTCAGTTTTGTAAGACATTTGAACACGCTCAGTGTTGAAAGCATGACCAAATAGAAAATGCTGGGTGACACATAAGAGAGGTCCTTTCCTTTCTTTGCTTTTTGCCTAGAGAGCCAAACCCTCAGACCCCCCACAAAAGCATCCATTCACTGTCGTCTTGGTATTCTGACCCAGGCACAGCAAGCCATCGCAGAAAATGACAAACTTTGTTACATTAGTAAAATGCAAATTGAGTTGTTTGTTTGATCCTTTTTGGATCTGTTAGTTACATGTAAAATTTGTCATTTGGTATCTTTCTATTTTTGTCACTGTCTAACATTATAGTCATGTTGTCCCTACATTTCAGGTCTGCTTAAAAAGACCCTTTCTTATGAGTCTGTAGAACAATGTGACCTCTGTAAAAGGAAAAGAATGAGGTGAAATCCTGTTTAGGGTTTTTATCAAGTGTAATGTTAAGTTGGGAAGGTCAGTGTGAATAGTGTTGGGGTGCCTCAACATTGTTAGTGAAACCTTTAAAAAAAAAAAGTACAGAATTTATTATGTATTAAATCAAAAGAAGTTATGAAATCTTAAAAAACAGGAAAGCTAAACTGCATATTTACCGTATTCTCCCTGTTACCACCCCCTGAACTGATTTTATTTGTTTCATTCTTATCCAAGAATGTAGACTTGCAACTTATAGGTATGCATATTTGAAAGCTTGATTTGAAGGTACAGTTTTCCTCACATACACTGGCTAAAATAAAGACTGCTCCTTTGTACCACATGTAACCCTGTTATTGTTAAACTCATTACATCATACGTATATACATGGTTTCATATATGTTTTTATTTATACACATTAGAGATGCTAATAAATTTTATTTTTAAAAGTGTTGAAGTTGTGCAACTCTGTGCATTGTGAGACCGACTGTTGTACCATTCTGTTCACTAGCACACCTGCACAGAAATTGTATCGGCAGGTCATTGGTAGCATTCCAAAGCAGGTGATGTGTGTCATAAAGACAGGGGGTTTGAGTTCCTTGTTGCAGGGTAGTGGATCCTAATGTGTGGTCCAGGGATAGGAGGGGGTCCTTGACACATTTCCAGGGGCCATCCAGAACAATAAGTTTTTACTTTAGGAGTCAGCAGATTAGTGCAAATACAAACTTTTCACTTTTGTCCCTGCAAATATAGACAGTGCAGAGTGTATTTTGCAACCCGGACATGAAGAACTGTGAAAATAGCTGTATTTATAAATGAGTATTTTTGTTCCATTTGGATATATCCAGTGGCCCTTCAGTAGGTACCCCCACATGAAATACTTATGCAGTAACATTTTTAACAATATTTTTTTATTGTTTATTATCAGAACCAATCTACAGCAATTACCCAAGAGTAGGTAAATACAGTCATTTTTTAAAAAATGTAGTTGCCAATTATATGAGAATTACCACCTGTTCATTTTTTTCTGGCAGAACAGAAAAAGAAAATGTACGTGTAGACTAGTTGTCAACCAATATGGGCTTTTCAATGGCCGATGTAATGCAGATAGCAAAATAAAATAATGCATGTCATTATTACATGCAGAGTACAATCTAATATACAGTTATCTTAGCCAGCAACGTGTTGTGTTAGATAGATTTTTTTTATTAATTAATGAAATAGAAAAATACATTGGGTTGTACTGTAGATGTACGAACGTGACTGGTGTTTAAGGGAGAGTGGGACACAGTTTTTTGAAGTGATGTTATTCAACTGCATTATTCTCTACAGTATAAATATATACGCTGGACAGTATTGGTTTTAGATTAGATTTACTGTCATTTAGGATGGGAGAAGCATGTTAACTGTTAGGAAAGACAATGGTGACCCAGGAAATTTAGGGCTTGAAACTATCTTTTTCACCATCCTCCCAAAATTCACAAGAAGGAGCGCTAACATCGTTCCACTGCAGCCAGACTGACACAGCTGCCTGCAGATGTATCAACAGAAGAGACTTTCTTTTGTTTATCGGCCAAGTGAGTGCGGGTATCTCAAAATATCAGATATTATCCGATTAATTGAACAAAAGATTATTAAAAAGAATAAGAGTGAGAAAGTTAAATAAGCTGTTCAAATTAAATTTAAATTATACATAAAGAGTTACAACCGTTTTTCAATTTTTATTAAAAAAATGAGTAAAACATTATTTCAACTAATGAACGATTATCAAAATACTTGATAATTTTATGCAGAGAAACAAGTTATGTACATAGTTATAATACTGAATTATAACTATAAGTGCAATACTTGCAAAGGCCACTTTTTCAACTCTGACTTTGTCACATACATACATACATAATTAAATGTTTTGGGGATTTTTTTTGTAGTTGCAAAGATGGCAAAACCGTATTTGCATTTTTTAACTAATAATCCAAACTTGGGACATATTTGGGCCTTTCACCTTGCCGTAGTCCTTCCAGTGAGTGGGTGTTGTGGGTAATGTAGTACACCGGAAGACACGTGGGGCTTCGCGTCGCTGTACGGTCGAAGTTTGCGGAAACATGGCGGGTCTGGAGCTTCTGTCCGACCAGGGATACCGTTTAGATGGAAGAAAGGCCACCGAGCTGCGGAAAGTCCAGGCCCGTATGGGTGTGTTTGCTCAGGCCGACGGCTCCGCGTATTTAGAGCAGGGAAACACGAAAGCTCTGGCTGTGGTGTACGGTCCACATGAAGTAAGTAGGGGCTAAGGCTTTGTGATAACAAGCATGGGTTATTCAGTGGTCAGCGCTGCAGGAAGTATTTATAATTAATAACTGTAAAACAGGGCGTGTTCATCAACTCTGGTGGGTAAAGATTACGGTAGAAAATGCGTTTCCCTCTATGTACCACTGTTCATCCAGAGGAGCCTGCACTCCAGAGGAACTGCCATTCAAAGTAATATAGCAGGTTACTGATGTTGACTTGCACAGTCCAAGAACAACAAGCACGAACCACACTTCCTAATGATGAATCAGAGAACACATTTAAGATTAAAGGTTAATCAGGATGAAAACATAATCTCGTGGAAGTGTTTTGGTCAGTAATACTTGAATACTTGGTTTTAGTCATATAATGCCCATCATAAGTTATCATGGCTCAAAGTAATGAAATTTCTGACTGCTTATTTGTGTAACCAACAGCTAAGTAGATAGTAATATACATAGTAATTATATCCATGACTGGATAGTCAACATGACAGTATTAATACACATATTTTTGATAGTGATAATATTCCTTTAGAAACCTTTTAATGGGATTTTTTTTAGGAGTGTATATTCAGATACTGTATGTTTATTACTGAGTTCATAGTTGGTGTCGGTGTGTTTCTGTTATTCTTCCCTTCTCTAGCTTTTGCTTTGATTTGCTTTAGATGTTTACAGGTGTACCTAATAAAGTGGCTACTGAGTGTTTACCACAGTGTGCAAAATGTAGGCAAAATCACATTTAAATTTCTCAAATCGATGGTCAATGCAATGAACGCTGCTCCTGTTTATAATTATAATTAGCTTGAAATAATTCATTTGTGCATTTTTTTTTGAAAAATTCAAGAAATTTTACGGTTCAAGTAAAGGTGATAAATGATCATACTGAATTAACAGGCACTTATCTCTCAGCAGTGTTATTTAGGAGCAGAAAATAAAATCTTGATTGATTGATTGTCACACGTAGATGCGAGGTTCACGCAGCCGGACTCGTCACGACCGAGCCATTATCAACTGTCAGTACAGCATGGCCACGTTCAGCACAGCAGAGAGAAAGAGGAGACCTCATGGGGACCGCAAGTCTACTGAGATGAGCCTCCACCTGAAGCAGACGTTTGAAGCTGCTGTGATGACCCAGCTCTACCCACGCTCTCAAATAGACATCTACGTCAAGGTCAGTGTGGAGCAGTTATGAGGTGGATGTGATGTGTGGGGTGTTTATAGTGATCATCATGAGAAAAATTCTAAAAGTAAAATCCTAAACGTCCCTTTCTAAACAGATTCTGCAGTCAGATGGAGGGAACTATAGCGTGTGTGTGAATGCAGCCACTCTGGCGGTGATTGATGCCGGCATCCCCATGCGGGACTACGTGTGTGCCAGCACGGTCGGGTTTGTGGACGAGACGCCCCTCGCTGATCTTTGCTATGCAGAGGAAAGTGGAGGTGTGAGCTCTCTGGCCTTAGCGCTGCTGCCCCGGGGTGGACAGATCGCACTGCTGCAGATGGACGCCAGACTGCATCAGGACCACTTAGAGGCTCTGATCGAAGCTGCCATGACAGCTTGTAAAGGAGTGAGCAAGGTGCTGGATGAGGTGGTGCGACAACATCTCCAAGAAGTTTCTGTGCTCTCTGGAGAGTGATGCAGGGAGGAGGTTGAACATCTAGACTGGTTTTGGTTGCAGACCAGTGTTATTGGACCTAATGGGAAGGATTGATGCGAGAATCTTTGAGTGAATGTTTTTTTAAAGTATTCATGACAGTTATACTTTTGTATGTTATACAAGTGGTGAAGCCAACATTAAAAATGTCAACCCTGCATCATGTGTTGTTCATTTTTGAGTGATTGCAATATTCATTCAAGTATTTAAATGTGCAATGCTTAAACTTAATTGTTATCAAAAGAGTGTTCGTGTTTTAGATGCTGTAAAATGTCAGCATTGTTAAACGGATATTTACACAACTTAAAATTTCTCTTAGAAACTCACTTAGAAACTTTTGCACTGATTTGGTCTTTAATACACAACATGGTTTAATGCCATTTTTAATAGGGAAATAATAATATAACTATGGCTGAGTGACATGCCCAAAAGTGTTATCATGATAAAAATCTTCACATCATTTGATATCAATAAATGTCATATCATTATTTCTTTCAAGTTTAAAGGCTGATTCTTGCTCCTAGGTAAAAGTTGGCGAAACCAATTGTGGCTTTAAACTTTTTTTATGGTCCGAACAAACACTTAATGCCAAACGGTAGATCACTTCACAAATCTGAAGTAGAACATTCAAAACTGTTATGATAAAATCTTCAAACATGAGTAAAATCTTATTTTAGTCTCTTTTCCTCAACAAAGTAAATATCTTAATAGAAAAATGAAGTGCTGATTCGTTTTGTGATTCATATGAATTCATTTTTTTAAAAGTTGGAATAAGAAATTGTATTCCTTATTACTTTTTCATCCCTTTTATGCAAGCCTTTTTTGTGTGGTATTAAATTTTACTTTATTTTATTTCAATTATTTGACCGGAAGTCGGTCCGCCGCAGAAACGTTCCTACAGGAACAGGAAATTGAAACAATTTCATTTAGCAGCGGCTGCTGTGAATCAAGCCCCACCTCTGCAGGTGGATGTAAGCTATTGTACACTGGAAAAGGGTATGTCTTTATACATATCATGTCAAATATTGAAAAATAACCTACCATTAACTGATAATGATAATAATTACCTGTTTAAAATGCTTTACTTACCATCTCGCGAAGCCAGTTAGCTAGCTAGCAGCAGGCTAACCACAGCTGTCAATAGATGCTATGACAATGGATGGGAGAAAAACGATTCCCCTGCTCGAGCCGTGTGGAAACCTAGATAATGACCTGCATATGAATATTGGACCACCCGCTTTAGATAAATGCGTGATATTCCGTCTGCTTCAGTAATAACTGATATATAATCACGTATTTGAAGTGTATAGTTGATAACATAATGTAAGTTACAGTGTGTGTGCTGCCTTCAGAGTCCAGGCTTCATTACGTTACAACACCATGGGACTGCTGTCTGACCCCAACAGAAGACGGGCTTTGATCAGCCTGTTAACTCGCCTCAATGCCCCAATCTGGTGAGTTTTTAGTCCCTGAACACCCAACATGCCCCTGTGCTTATAATTTACATGAGTTCTGTCATTTTAATCCCATACTTCCATCTTAGTGTGGTCTGCTACATTGCTGGTGTGGCCTGGTTCATGGGTTTAGCATTTGAGCCGTTCACTCTGCGGACATACATGTCAGAGAATGCCATGGGGTCTACCATGGTGGAGGAGCGCTTTCCAGCAGGGGAGAGGGCGTTGGCCACGGCCAGAGAGTTTTCAGCTCATAAGAAAAAAGCAGGGTAAGCAACACAACCCTACAAAGAAGGAAGACATGCCATGAATGAAAAATTCACTTTATAATAAAGTGATTTAAACAACAAATATCTTCTGGCAAATGTATGAAGAGACTTTTTAGAAGGTTTCCTAGAGTGTTTTTTTACTTTAGCCAATATAGTCCAGTAATGTTTGCTCCTGTTCCACCAGTCTAATGTGACCAGTTGTTTCTCTGCAGTGGGATGCCAGTGGATTGGCTGCTGAAGACCATGCAGGCTCGAGGGCTGGAGGTGTTTACCCAGAGCTTCTCTCGCACACTGCCCTTCCCTGATGAAAACAAAGAGAGATATGTAAGTCTACCACTGAAGACGTATGCAGTTGTATTGAGGATTCTCTGCTCCTCTTTATCTTACTTTGTCCTCTCTCCTCTCAGATGGTAAAAGGCACAAATGTATATGGGATCCTTCGAGCCCCCAGAGCTCCACGGACTGAAGCCCTTGTGCTGAGTGCCCCCTGCACCCCGGGTGATAAAAACAACCAGGCAGTGGGGCTGCTACTGGGCTTGGCACAGTACTTCAGAAGTGAGCACAGAACCCATGGCCCTCTCCAGCATTTGAATGACACTGCAGTGGCATTTCTTGTTTTAACAGCTGCTGTGTTCCTCAATAGATCAGATTTACTGGGCCAAGGACATCATCTTCCTCGTGAATGAGCATGATCTGATTGGCATGCAGGCTTGGCTGGAGGGCTACCACCACACCAACACCACAGGTAGTCACAAGCATTCAACAAGTCACTGGTTAAAAAAAACAAACTGCATCCTCAATTGACTTTTCTTCTATAATGGCGCATGTAGGTATGGACTGGTCCCCACTTCAAGGACGTGGTGGTTCAATCCAGGCAGCTCTGTCCCTGGAGCTCAGCAGTGATGTCATCACCAGTCTGGACCTGATACTGGAGGGCCTCAACGGCCAGCTCCCCAACCTGGATTTAGCCAACCTCTTCTATGCCTTCTGTCAGAAGATAGGAGTCCTTTGCACCATCCAGGGCAAGGTGAAGGCTTGTGATGAGATGTAGTAGAAACACATTTTCTCTTCCGCCATGTGTTTGGTGAGCAGAATGCTTGGATAACCCACCCATGTCTTGGTGTATAATGTTTTTTATTTTTGCGTTTCTTGTCTTTCTGTGGCTTTTTCTACAGCTACAGAGGAATGACTGGGACACTGTGTCAGGCTACAGCCATTCAGTCCAGACCATGATGCTGATGGTGATGAAGCAGGCCAGCGGGCGGCCTTGGGGGGATCATGGCCTTTTCCTACGGTACCACATTGAGGCTGCCACCATTAAGGGCATCAACAGCTTCCGTCAGTACAAGACTGACACCACCACCGTTGGCAGGTCAGAGCAAGTGTATACTGACTTTTGTTAGCATTTAAGTTGAGTTTTTTTGAAGATCCTATCGTCATGAGCTTTAATTGTTGTTATTTTTTCTGTCTTAATGAATATCCTCTAGGCTCCTGGAAGGAATGTATCGTAAACTGAACAACCTCCTAGAGCGCCTACACCAGTCCTACTTCTTCTACCTCATGCCGTCCCTCTCTCACTTTGTCTCCATTGGTTACTACATGCCAGCCTTTGGCCTCCTCGCCGTCATCCTGCTGCTTCGTGTATCCCTTATTTCACTTTGTTTGATTTAAAATGTGACAAAGAAAAGCAAATTAATCACACATAGGATGTATATAGACCTAACCTGATTGCAGCCGAGGTTATTGATTAAATGTCAACACTGTTATTGATTTGCACTTGTCAGATTTGCCCTTGACTATGATACAGGCGTTAGACCTGTGGGTTCAACTTGCGACTCCGCCACCAAGAACAGAAGATGGAATCGCTGACACTGAGGAGGTAAGACTCACATGTTACGTCAAAACGGGTCAGAAATTAAGCTATTTACTTGTCTTGAGTCAATTAAATCTCCACTTTAATCAAATTTGCTTCCTCTCAGCCTTCCAGTCCAGGAGTGCTGTCAGTGTTGACTCCCCTGGTGATCAGCCATCTGACTGGGGTGGCTCTGTACACCCTGCCAATCAACTTTCAGGAGATGGCTGTGGAACACTTCCCGGTGTCTGAGACAGAAGCTGTGGTCCTGACGGCTATTGCTGTTTACACAGCAGGCCTGGCTTTGCCTCATAACACGCACAGGTAGCTATTTACATCTGCAACACTTAACAGTCATTCTGATTTTTTTACATATTTTTTCTTTTTACATACCCTTAATGCTGTATTTCTTGGTCTTAACGACAGCGTCACATACAATATTCTGTGCAGTAACATTGCTCAATATTGCGATGACGATGTGACTTGCAATAAATAAACAAATATTGAATTGTGCTTATTAGCTATACGGTTCCTATGTCATCTTTGTTGTCTTCAGAACAGAATTTGAATATAATTTGCCAATTTTTAAAGAGGTCATGTTATGCTTTTTCCCTTTTTCCCTTTTGTTTAGTATGTTATATATCTTTTTTGTGCCTGTAATAGGTTTGCAAAGTGAAAAAACCCAAAGTCCACACCAAATTTCTAACCTAATTTCTTTACCATGTTATCCACATTGCTAATGGCTTTTTCTTTCACCCAAACTTTTAGCATCAAATATTAATGTACCAATTATATTAACATTCAGGTTACACAATGAATCTTAACAAAATAACTGCTTTTTTGAACACTGTGTGACCATGAAGTACTCATGCACACACACTAAAGTAGAATTTTTAGATGTGCATCTGCGTGTGACCTTATTGTTGAAATCATTTGTGTACAGCTTTTTATTTTCAAATGTACATGTTTGTTTGTTTGTTTTTTAGAATCCCAGCCATCATATCCCAAACTCAAAATCTTATTGAGGCTATAGTTCTGCCGTCAATGAGCTGAAAGCAACCACAACATGCACAGCGTTTAAAAAGAACAGAGATAGTTGAGACCGTGAGAAACTTGTACAGCTTTAAGAGGACTGTGTTGCAGTGAGCTGTTTGTTGTGTCATGTTTGTTGAAGGCTCCTGTCAGGCGAGGGGACGGAGCAGGGCTGGAGAGTACTGAAGCTGGTAGCTGTGCTGTATCTAGCTGTACTGCTGGGTTGCACCGCCCTCATCAACTTCTCCCTGGGCTTCATCCTGGCCTTCACCCTTGTTCCTGTGGCTGCCTTCGTTACACCCCACGTACCAAAGTAATACACCTGGACAGACTCTTTGGCCGTTGTAGCGCTGTACTGCCACTTCTTAATCAAACTGAAGTA
>JAPMOB010235192.1:0-18524 GCA_029875015.1 Lepomis gibbosus | reverse complement strand
AAAGAATTAACTTATAACTAACTGCTAATTATGAATCATTGCATCACTATCAACTGACTAATTTCATTAACTGAATTAATTAAACAATTAAAATAAGTTAAAATAGTTATTAGGTTTAACTATGATTAGTTTTTATCACTATTAGGCTAGATAATTATTAGCTTTTGTGAATAGTGGTATCTCATTAATTGCCTATTACTAATTATTAACTGCTAATTAGTTATATTGATATAACCAAACAACTAGCTCCAGCAGGTAGAGATTTGGGAACTTGCTTAAGGGCACTTCAGCAGGGATGCTAAACAGAAACACACTGCACACAGCAATCCAGATCATGAGGGCTGGACTATATCCAGGTGCAAAAAAAAAAAGCCTGGCAGGATCATTAAGAGGGAGCTCTCCGCTGGAGCGAGCGCACACACACACTCACACTCACACAGCCAGAGCAGAGCAGAGGAGCTCTCATCCAGATCGGTGCCAGACGCACGGTCGACTTTTTGTTTTTGCGGTTTCACTGCTTTTTTTGTTTAGTTTTTAAAATTAATAATAGTCTACAGTTCACTTTGGCGTCAAGTTTAAAAGGTTTAAAAGTCTGTCGCTGATTTTTTACGCCTGTTTGGAATATCTGTCGGCATTAAAGGTGGATCAAGGGTACTTCACGGCGCGCAGGTACAGTAGACTTATGTTTGAAGAGAAATAGAGGCTGAATTCATATTACCCTGTGAGGTTTCGTCCAAAGCGAATAGGCATCAGTAAAATGTATATTGCCTGATTTTTTCCTGCTCTTCTCTGCTTACAGAAATCATCTTGGAAAAGTTCGCCTAGGATTGTTTCTTTTCGCCGCAGGAGAGCTCAGAAGCTCGGAGCGCGTCAAGAGAAAAAAACTTGTCAGTGCGACTTCGTCTGGGGTGTTTTTTTTTAATTGAGCCGTCCCAGAAATGGTGGGGCACCTACATTTACAAGCGATGGATGATAGCCTAAAAGGAAAGAACCGGGAAGGGCTGCTCGACAGTCCGGATTCGGGGTTGCCCCCCAGTCCCAGCCCGCCCTTCTGCTCACTTTCTCCGGGTCTAATCGAGTCGCGCTCCGGCAGCTGCACGACGCCCGTCGAAAGCCATCATGGATATTATAAGAAGGAAAGCAGAGAAGGCAAACTGGTAAGAAACAGATCGCGGTATTCACTTTATGATTTGAAACAATGTATTAATCTGAAAGCATTGACTCGGGTCTGTTTTGTGTCCAGGATCATTTTGCAGTCAGTCACTTCACTGACACCCTGAATTTAAGGATAAAAGGACCTAATGACCAAATAATGACGCTGCTGTGAGAGAAATTGAAAATCTGAGAGCATTTTAGTGTTTGTCCAGAAACAGATTTCACTTCAGTCCCACTCACATAACATCTGGAAGCTCTCTCTCTCTCTCTTTCTATCTTTCTGTCTGATCCGGAATTCCTTAGTTGCAAACGTCTGATGTGCTAAAGATGCTATCCACCGTGATTATTACAGTAAAGTTTTTTCTTTTTCACTCTGGTGCATCATCAGCTGGGAACCTAACTACATGGTGTCAGAAGGGTCAGAAAGTTGATTAGAAGCAGTTGGGTTTCCAAACTGGGGTCCAGGGACTCCCAGAGGTCCTTGCCAGGATACCAGGGGCTCTGAACAGAATGACAGAAAGTTTAATAACACTAGTTACTTCTCTCAGTAGACAGAAAAAATGTTATAATGGTCTGTGATGGATTTACACAGGGGACTGTCATGTCTGCCATGACAAATCTTAATTAAGTTATAGTAGTAAGCTAGACTTTTAGCTCCATAATAGGCCATCAGCAGCAGGCAGCAGGTCCTCTGTTTATTTTTTAATAGCATCAGATGAATAAACAGCTGAGATAGTTAGCTAGAAGCAATGGATAAATAGTTTAGAGTTAAATGTATCAGATAAATAGTTGGAATATTGAGCTACAGACCTAAACATTAGTTCAACTGTACACAAAACAATTATTGCTTTATATATAATTAATAGTGCTGAAAGGTTTTAATGCACACACGTGTGTCAGTGACAAAGTTCTTGAGTTCATCTGGCAGGGCGTCAAAATTTTGGGAACCGCTGCTCCACAGCATCTCATAATGAAAAGCAACAATTAGAGAAAAGTCAAAGTAGAGTAACAGATTTTTTTTCTTCTTATTGCCTTACTTGGCAATCATCTTACAACCCCTCTGATTGATCAACAGCCCCTTTGGGGTACCCTAAAGTGTCTCGCCCAAGCTGTAAACATTGACACCTGAGTCACTAAATGAGCAGCTGAAAATAGAGAGGTGCTGGAAAACTGATGCAGGAGACAGAGAGAATGCTATAACATTGATTCATCTGAGTCTCAAAATGAATAACAAATGAATGATTGCTTAAAGCTAAAAATACATCAGCATCTGGAAGCCATGGTCTCGTTGGATTTATGCCGTTCACTTCACCGTGGCTGTGGATGTGGTAGCAGTAGAAACGAAGCCTCAGCAGTCATCAAAGAAAAGTGTCCCCGCTAATAATAACACTAATACAAATCTGCCTCAGCTCAATCTCAGCTCAAATCCCACCATAGAAACCAGCACGTCCACATATAAAACCGAAATATTTAGAACAAATAACATGGCCAAGCTGTCAGTCAGCCAGCTTTACCTACTTTTTGCATTCACAGGTTGCAGTTTTTGAAATGTCTTGAATTACTTCTTTAAAAATCCAAATTACTTGTGCACATTATGATTATTATTTGTCAATAATGATTCAATCTAAGGGGTGAAATTGCATGATATCTCCAGCAGCTATACTTTTAATGGACCACGTAAATGGTCAGTGCACCCTAAGGCAATATTTGTTGTTATGTAGCTGAGGACAGACGTGATACTTACACAAAGTAGAATCTCTTCTGTAAAAAATGAATGATAATTGATGTTGAACGCCCACTTTCTACTTTTTTTAGAGGTCAAATGCATTTTAATGACACATCCTGCTGTGATTTGTGTCACACATGACGTGACAAGGCTAATTTGATTGAAAATCATTCCCAGGTCACTCCCAGTTTCTAAAGTCTTAAGAACATGTTGGCGCAGGTCAGGGTGGCTTTTAAAGTGTCTAAAGAAGGCCTCAGAAATGCAGTGCTGCATCCTGGGAGTTGCGTGACATTGGTTTGCTGAAGCCTGAAAGAGAAAAAGAGCGAGATCCTCTAATCCTCTGGAGGTTCAGATTAGTAGGACTCCTCTGCTTTGTGGTTTCCCTCTTAAAGATCGGCCCTGATAGGGGCTGCTCCTGCTTGTGTTTCTAATCCTGTCTGTGGGCCTATGCGTATGGAAAGAATCAACTTCTCCATCAGAAATAGATTTTTAGAATTTTCTCATCTGAGCACACGTCTGTTAGCAAGAAGAGGGGAGATATACACGCATACATTTCTCTTTCCATATCTATTCTTGTGTTGTTTTTGTATGTCACCTATGAACAATCCTCGACTTCTATTTTGGGGTGCAGGGGCTTGTTAGAGCGCCTGCAGGCCATTGCATAAGTGTTTGATGACCTCTCACTTCTAAATGAAATGGATAAACGCTCAGACAGCCTGTCTGTTTTCAGACCTGGGTCAAATGTTTGCAGATGCGGGATAATGAGTCTTTTACCTGCATGTCTTAACATGTGAATAAATTAACAAGAGCGACTAGATGCATGAAAAATATGAGGTCTTGTGGTGTTTCGGTACCTAATAAGCTTGAGTTAGTCCTGCTGTAGGATACCTATCAAGTGTCGGTGGATTAAACAGGAGGACAGAGAGGAGACAGATCCCATGACCTTTTCTAAATCTGCCCCGCTGTCCTTACAAACTCAAGATGTAAAGTCAGAGGCTTCTCTTCAACAGACAGCCCTGAGTTGGAAAAGGGGTGTTTAAGTTGGCGTTTCTCTCAGCAGCTCTGCATTGTGCATTGTGTGGGTTGCTCAGCTGCTGAGTATTTTTCCTGGGCAGAAATGTGCTTCCAGGGGGGTTTATGTTTTGTGTGTGTATGCTGGGGGATCCGCTGCCTGGAGGAGACCAAGCCTCCTCGAGTGTTTACTTTGCAGAAGTTGCCAGAACACACCATGGAGAAATACCTGAGATGCTCTCTGCGCCGGAGCAGCAGAAAGAAGACAATCACACACCCTCGTATAGATTTTTCAGGCCATGAAGTGCCAGCAGCAGAAAATTCCCTTTTTTCCCCCTTTTTTTTCAGTCCCGCGTGGCGAAACTAGCAGCTGTGCAGGTTCAGCTGCAGCGTTAAGATAGTGTGTGGGGATGATCGTAGGCTGTAGGTAAGACGAGCTTCACACGGCGTTCTGCTGTGCCCTTGGCCTGTTCTTGCTCGTCCCCTGTCGTGGCATGTGCACTTAAGTGCGGCCAAACCACAGCATGTGACAGCCTCCCCTGTGTAATGTGAGAGGTGCTGGAGTTGCGGTTGGGGTGCCATCTGATTCAAACTGGTCAGTGTTTGGACACATACATGTAAAGAAAACGGGCAGTTACGACATTGCTTCACAGTGTATGACAGTGTTAGTATCTGTGTTTCTTATCAGCTCTGTTTGTCCCCTTATGGCTCCAGAGGGGACAGGTCAAAGGTCAGTGCTAAAGTAGACCTGTGCATACAGTTAGATGAGTACAGTATATGATCAAGAGGTTAAACGTAACCCATCTGGTGCTGAACACTGCTTAAAACCTCTACTCTGAATGAATCCCATCATGATAAATGTAGCAATTAGTCCTATGGTTCCTACAGGAACTTATGTGTTTGTGAGACTCAGGTTTGGTTTATTAGATCTTAATATGGTCATTCATTACATTAGCCATACAGAAACCTATCAGAGCTCAAACAAATAGTTGATGAATGGGTCAGTCAGTGGAAAGAAAATAAAATCTGAAACTGTTTTGATAATAAATTGTTTAAGAGACTTGAAGAAACATTGCCTACTAGAGTTTCAATTTCTCAAATAAGACTTTTTTTGTAAACTGGAAATCTTTTGGTTGGATAAAAAAAGAAATAATCTGATCTGGGACCTTCAGTTAAACACCCAGGGAAGATATCCAAGGTCAGTTCATAGATTTGTTTTGAAGTCAGAATTCGTGAGACGGTGCCTCAACAGTAAAGGAAAATTATAACGGCATAGCATCTATCTGTTAATTGGGACTTTCACTTACAAAACTTATATAACATGAGACTGCTGACCTCCGTGTGGAGGCCTGCAAGCAAAAATAAAAGTTTTTTCAATATCACCTCATTTTCTAACAGCATCATCTGGCTACCAGCTGCTCTCATACTTGTTAGTGTGTTTTGCATTTCTGTAACTACTGTAGTCCCAACATCTGTAAGCCTATTTTCAGTGCACACACTCACACAGGCTGTGTCAGGGTCACACGTCTCTAGCCTCCCTGAACTGCAGAGAAAGCTTGTCAGAGAGAGAGAGAGAGAGAGAGTTACCATCAACACTTCATTTGACTGGACCCACACAGTGTAATTATCAGAATTAAAATGAAAGTGTTGCCCTGACTGCCGTGTTTCTTCTCTTATTGTTGTTGTTGTTGTAATAGCCGTGCGATTGACAAGGTAAATTCTCGTGAGGGCCGGATCAAGGAACGTGTTTTCCTGGAGAGGGTGGGAACTGTAGTGTTTTTAATTTGGCTTTCTGGCTCTGCTGAAACCCCCAACCATGCTGGCATTTTTTAATGGAATTCCTTGAATGGACTCGTTGGCAGGCTGGTTACAAACAGTTCAGCAGTTCATGGATGTTTTTGTGAGATTGTGACTCTTGTGTTTCCTCTGCACAGCTGCCCTACCTGCTGCTGAACTCCACAGGGACAGACCCAAAGACTCGCATGCACCCCGTGTTCTTCGGAGAAAGCATCGAGGTGAACCCCAAACCAGAGCGGGAAATCAAGTAAGGGAACTTTGGACACAAAGTCATAGTTTTGTTTGCAATATGGAGCTCAGTTCAGTCATTTCGATCAGTGTTCTCTTGCCAACACTGCCACCTAGTGATCAATTTTACATTTTTGTAAAGGGTTTGCCACTTTTCTCCTTTCCAGGTGCAACTCTGAGGTCAAGTACGACTCCGACAAGCATTACCGGGACGGGGTGTACTGCGCCCCCGTTCCCACAGCCACCTCTTTCAGCGAGACAGTGGTGGCGGTGCGGAACTGTACTTGGAGGAGCTACAAGTCCCAGGTGTACCTGGAGCCACGGCAGAAGCCCATCAGCTACCAGAGCACCACCATCATCTACCCGAAACACGCCAAGAACACTTACCGCACCACGCTCAACTACAACGCCACGGGCTCCCGCCGCTGGTTTGTCTCCACCGTGCAGCTGGAGTCGAGTGAGGATACTAGTCCCTGCATCATCTACACAGAAGACCTGTAGGGCTCAGTCTGGTCCAGCCTACACAGTGAGAGGGCTACTTGGTGATCATTGAATTTTTTTAGATTTTATTTTATTTTTTGGTGGAGGAGGAACTTGGGAAGGCCCACGTTGAAAGGGAAATACTTCAAGTGATACCTGGAGCAGCTAAAACCCTGCTCTGTTCATCTTTATTTGCCATGGAGGAAACTCTGGGAACCCTTTAGTGACACTTTCACCTGAGTGTATTTAGACTTTCTACTGATGCAGCCTTTAAAAAGAGGAGGTGTTCTTCTGGCAGTTTACAGCTGCACGTCAATGGTTGATGTCTTATTTAAAACAAGAGCTGACAAATTGGTGGCCTTTGCTCTCCTTCAGGTTGGATTTTGACCTCCGTGAAGGTAACGATCAGATCGTAGATGTGCATGTGGAGAACAGTCGAGATGACAAGTATGGTGGATTTCAGTCGAGCCTGTGCAAACCCAATCACACCAATGCAAAGCTTTCTAATATGGCTTTATTGCACTTATTTTATATATATCAGGCGTACAAGGAGGGGGGGGGTATTTCAGTACTGCACATGAAAAATTGGACCAAATATAGTTAGAACGCTTTGTCTTTGTAGTGACTCCACACAAGGTGACAGAACATTTGCTTTTTGTTTTACAGTTTTAATTATTACGTTCAAACAGCAGCTTGTCTAGTTTGATCCAGCATTTAACTAAACTAAACTGCACAGTGCAAAGTGTCTTGTTTATTCAGCACATATTGCCTTGAGAATACTTTGGTTAAGATATTGTAAGAGGAGTGTTTTTTAAAACAGGTTCTTGGTCTCTAGGAGGTGGACTATCAATGAAGTTTGGGGGAAAAAAACATCCAATTGTTATTTATTAAGAGTTTAACGCTTTGTAACTCAGTCAGTCTGCATCAGGACTGTGCATAAGACCACATCATGTAGAGTTACTGATAGATAGTTAGACACTTTAGGATATGTAATTTCAGGGCTTTTAAAAATGGTGGCAATCATTGTATAGTTTGCTTTTTTTCTCAATCAGCTTAAAACAGTTTGTTTTAAACCTTCGGACACAGGGAAGTGCCAAAAAATTTGACAGTCAGGAGGAAGTATATACAACTTGTAACACTTATCTGTCACAACTCTTGGTTCATCTACTCGTCTACTTCTCTGAGGGAGTCAAAAACAAACACGAAAACAAGAGCTATTTCCAGCTGCAATTGTCTGAACGGTTTAGGCCTACAAGCAGTCGACAAAATAAGGCCGACACAGTTCTGGATTGGGTGGCACCAGCTATTCGTGAATCCATCACTAGGTTTGTGCATGACGTAACTGTTGATTTGACTAAATCATGATGTATTATTAAAACTTAAGGAATGAATAGAAAAGACTTAATGTGTAAATCATTTATAAAGAAACATCTGAAGCTCGGTCAAATAAAAAAAAAAAAAATCAAGGATGAACACATGAAGGGGGCAAAATATACACCAAACTTTACTACTAGCCTAATATTTTGTCATATTGTTACTTTAGGGACATTTAATTAAAAATCCTCTAAAGTGTCAGTTTAGATGTTTCAACCGTGTTGCATGTTACTTCACTTGACACGGATCATATATTAGAAAGTTAACGTTAGCTATGTCTGTTGGTTCAGTCAGTTACGTAACAGTTACACCTGTCACCTGTCAGTATTATCGGTCGATATGAGCTAATTGCAGATCAGTCGGTACCAGTGTTTATAACAGCCGATAAATGAGGGTTAAAAAAACAAAAAAAAACAGAGATGAGTGTTGCTGTTGAATCTCCCCTGTTGGCAACGCGCCGCAAATCCACCATGAAACACAGCAATCAGCTGTACTTATGTTCAAAGTACTATTTGTAACAGTAAAAAAGTTTAGCATTATTTATATATATATATGTATATGTGCTTGGACTTACGAATAGCTGGTGCATGTTGTTTTCAGATCAACAAATTGTCATATTGGTTAGTTTCTGAGCCAAAGTAGCTCAAAAGCATCAAACTCCTCTGTAATGGAGCAGTGAAACCACATCAGATTTACATGTTGAAGATGTAAAATAGATTTATATTGAACATTTTCATGACTTCTTTGTGTGTCTAATCTAAATATATATATTTAGATTATTGAACTATTGAAACGTCAGACTTGACCTCAAATTTTCTTAGATATCAGTTTTACTTCATTGCAAATTTGTATTCCTGAATTTTAGTTGAGGTCTTGAGTTTGAGGTCTTGTTACTTTAATAGTTTGAAACACCCTCCAGGTCAAGTGTAAGGGTGGGAGAGACGCGGAGGGCACAAAGCTGAGCTGGTGCATCAGTACTTTAAGATGGGTGCTGGGTTTTAATGAGGGAACAGTAAGTAGCAATAAAAAGAGCAAGAGTAGAGGAAGAAAATCAGATCTGCTCTTTCACAAGAAAAAATGTATATGAGGAAATTGTTCTGAAAATGGGAAGATGATGGAGAGTTTTGCGATGTGTTGATGGTCTGTGAAATGTCAGAGAATAATGAGAGAAAGTTGGTGGGTGTCAAGTTTAATACGTTGGTGGTTTTATGTGAAATACTTTTTACGTTTCCTAACACTTGATTTTGTTTGTAAAATATTTTCCTGTTGTATATGTGGCATCGAGGCACTTCATAATTCTCTTTATATTTTTGTACGTCAATCATTGTTCCTGTTGTGATCAAAGAAAAATAATTTAAAAAGATGTATATCCTAATTGAATAAAAAAAAAAGAAGCCAATTCCCAAAACTGTTGTGTCGAGTACATCTGTTGCTTAATGTTGATCGCAGGATATCGTGTACGCCTGCTTAGCACAGGTTTGAATTTGGTCCCTCTGAAAGAAAGAAGGAGTTCTGCAGGCACAGAGAGGACTGGTAGCACATTTTGGCTCAGGTCCTGTAATTAAATCCAAGGCGTTTAGGTGTGAAAAATCAATGCAAAGGAATGCAAATTAAATCACAGGACTGACTTTTAGCTCTCAGCAATGTTCTTAGCGGTAAATTATGGGATTTAACACTAGATTTTTCACAGAGAGCAGCACAGAAACATTAAATAATGCTTTATATCATGTCCTCAGAGATGGTTTTCTAGCCCAGATGTGCTCCACATCTCAGTGGTCTATCTACATTTCAGACTCAGATGGGTTGGACGTAGTATATCACGTGTACATAAGGACTTTGTTATATGTTGTAAACTGAGCAGGGAAGACTAATTACAGACATACACTTAACTTCACCTTAAGTTGTTGAGCTCCTGGGAGTTACGCAAGGACGGGATCATAACAGACATGCAGTTTGACCTTCATTTGAGCTGAGCGTAGTAAACTAGATCACAGGAGACCAGATCAGTAACAGCTCACGCAGCAGCTGAACAGCACATTTGTAAAACTACTACCAAGAACTCTATCTTGAGCAGAGTAGATGCAGCATTAACACTGTATTTTATCATCTTACTTTGTGCAATTTATTCATACTTATTACATACAGCCATGAAGTATCACGTTTAAGAATTCTGTGCAAAATAAGTTCAACATATAAGTAAAGAAATATGCTTATACTGCCCCCTGGTGGTGCTTTACCTGACTTTGGGCCTGTCAAATTTCCCTGCAATGCAAAAAAGATAAAAAAGTAAGAACGCAGACGTCCAATACAAACACACAGCAGTAAATAACATGACTCCGAGACCATGAATGGCAATAAGCTTTTTATTTAAACATTAAGGCAGTGTCTTTTTGTTTTTCATCTTTACACTGCTATCCACAAAGCTTGCTGGTGGGCATGTAGAATTTAACCATGTGAATATTTCTTTTTTTTTTTTTCTTTTCTTTTCTTGTAATACCAACCTTGAAGCAAGCCACATAAATATTTACATCTCTTCAGTTTTATATACAATCCTTGCTATTATACAGTGGGTTATAATAAAAAAAAAAAAATCATTATGCACAAAATGGTTGAACAATGTACTGTTTATGTCANCCCCCGAACACACGCTTTGACGGTCCAGGGAACACAATCTGCAATCAACTTTTACATTTTGAAGGATTATTTTTTGATTTGTGAAGTGGAATCAAAACAAGCTGAAAAAAACAAAATGGATGCATGTTAAAATTCATTTCAGTATACTTTCTTTAAAACAAAGTATCGGCCCGTCATCGGGTTAGGGAACAGCTGGATATGGCTTAGTCTGTTTACTGTCACATTCTTAAATTTCATCAGTGGATAAATGATAAACACGCACAGATACCAATGTACAAAGCCTGGCTGTATTTTTGCCTTGCCTGATGAAATTACAAACCCTCCATCAGAATATAAAATAAGAAGCAGTCCTAAAACATGGCTGAGCTTTCTGCAGGTGTGGCCTGCTAGATGCTTCGCCATCGACAGGTGGGATGAAGGAGGGAGAGGAGGTAGTCCTAGAACAGTCATGTTTGTGTTGTGAAAATCCACTGTGACAAAATGAACTGGAGATAGAGAGGTAAGTCTTCCCGAACCACCAAACAAGCTCCCTGCCATCGCTTCAGAGTTTTCAGTCTGGGACAGATTTCGTCCCCGCACAGGTGGAATCATCACTTACAGAGAGGGTGACCTTTAAAATACTGCAGTGAAATGAGAGAACATGTCAACTAATGTTACAAAAAAAAACAAAAAACTATGAGATTGCTTTCGAAAGCCTTCCTCTCAGCTTTTTCAACCCAGTACAAACACAGGGCGTGTAATGAAGTACACTTGAAGTATGTCGCGGGTCTCGCGGAAGAGAAAACGTCTGATGCAGGCCAAGGCAAGCTGTGCTGTGATACGGCGTTGTCTTGTTATGAAGATAAATCTAAAGAGTAAAGCTGTTTTGTTTTTATTTTTAAAAAGGGATATTTCATTCGCTTTTTTTGTTTTCCAATTTCCCTGCGTGGAGGGTATAAACCCTGTCATGGGGGGCTAAAAGAAAAATTGTGCGTCACTTGGTAACTTCAGTACTGTATATGTAAAATAAATGGCACTTAACACTAGGAATATCTCATAACTGTACAAAACCTGCCTGGATGAGGAGTTGGGTCTCAGCTCCTCCTCCAGGCAGTAAAAGGTCAGAGGTCAGACCGTCACAACAGCTCCTAGACGGGATTGTAGCAGGCCAGCTGAAGCCGGCACCGCCATGGACCAAGGGTCATAGAAAGATGGCTTTTCTTTTTAGTCTCTTCAATGTGAGCAAACTCCACGTGATGCTGAGGAGTTTGCCTTTAAGCAGCTCTAAGGTTGGTCTGCACCTGCTCGAAGCGGCTTAGTCATCGTTCACTAAAATGTGATTGTCGCTTTGAGGGTGGGAGAGATAAAGAATATCGGTGGCAAGACCAAAATAAACAGACAGGCGCTAAAGGATTCCTCCACAGTGGGATTTCTATGCTGTTCTTGAGTCCATTTTTCACCTGCCCCAGGAAACAGATTCTTAAAAATGCCATTGTGAACAGATTGACAACTAAGTGCTTAATATCCAAAAAACTGTTTTCAACAAACACAGACATGGTTAATATAAAAACAGTGAGAAAGTGTCACTTGTTTTGTGCCATCCATCTGGCAAATCATCTCTCCCCATGTGGATGCCTGAAATCAACAGGCCTACGCCATTCCTCAGGACGCCCCCTCCCCCCCGCCCCGCCCCCAAATATATGACATCAGCAATGAACAGCATGTTTACCCTGTAAACCAATGATATGACCCTCCCGCATAACAATGTCTGCCCCCCGCCCGCCCGTCCCGCCCCCAAAAAAGATACATCATTGCAGATAATAGACGACAAATGACACCATCAAAAGTTCACCATCAAAATGTACTAAAGGTCTCACGTTCAAAACACAGGACTGGACTGACTGAATTTAAAGGAGCAAAAAATAGAACCGAAACACGAACATGATGTTGATTCTCCACCCGTCCCCTCGCACGTATTCTCGTGGTGGTAGCAGTGCGCAGGCCGCCTGCACCTGGAGTTCACCGTGACGAAACGCGGAGGTCCTCGCTGTGTGGGCCGCTGCTCTCAGGTCAGATCCGAGGTCAAGATGTGTCACTAGAGTATCAGGGCTCCTGACCAGACCAACAACACAACCTCAGAGTCCCTTCCATACAAGTGTCGGCACATTAGTGCGCTACACCCGAAAGGTGCAGATCAATGTGTCTATATTGATAAGGCCAGTGAGGAAAAGTAGTAAAGTAAAAAAAAAAAAAAAAAATAAGGAAAGAAAAAAGTGATTTGTCCTTTAGAGTAGTCCTGGAGTGAATGCCTAATACGTAAGTGCAAACATACACACACGCACACGTGGAGCAGCAGCGTTCCAGCTCGTCGCTGCTTGGCGTCTCGGGTGTGTGAGAGGAGGACATGATCCTTTCTTGACGACTGAAGGAGGAAATGCAGAGTGGAATGGTGCGGGTAGGTTTGCAGATGCCTCAGCAGGTGTGTGTGTGTGTGTGTGTGTGTGTGGCTGCAGCAGCACAGAGTTGGTTGACGACAGTATTTCAGGTCACTCGCTGTCAGACAGGGTCTCGTACTGAGACATGAGAAGAGGCTTGGGCTCCTCTTCCCAGGACCGGCCCTGTCCTAAACCCTGGCCCTGGCCCCCCGGCTGACCAGAAGAGGGGGAGGGAGCAGACACTGTCCCGCTGGGGAAACGCATTATCAACGGGTTACACGGGAAGGGAGTTGGAGTCGAACCTGCAAAGAGCGGGGAGTCAGAATCGTTATGATGTGTTATGACCCACAACAACGGAGAGTAAATCAATCAGGGTCTCAAAAAGAGGTTTTATACCTGTGGATGAAGGCCGATCCTCCCAGACACGGTTGGTAAGAGGAGTTCTTCTGTTGCAGTCTCCCTCAGAGTGGACTGAGGACACAGAGGATGGTCTCTCCCCCCCTGACAGTCCTGGTCCTGGAGATTTGGCCTTCCTCCCATTAGAGCGCCCGCTGCCCTTTGAGGACTTTCCCCCACCTGCAAACAGAGGAGGCAGAGCTTAAATCAGTCTATCACAATCTTATGCAAACACTTCCAGCTCTGTTTGAAGCTACTGTTTCTACCCTGTCTGTTGTCACATATAGTAAAACTAAGTTTAGTAGTGTTGGTTATATGTTATGCGAATAATGTAAATAAAACAGAAGGCTTAACTTAATAATTAACTAGTAATTTTTAAGAGTGGAAGAAAATTATTAAATACAATATAAGCATACGAGCCAATTATAAAAATGGAGACCCATTGAATGTAGTGGATTTAAGCAGAACAAGTGCTTTACAAGAGGACACTCTAATCAGGCAGATCTGATTAAGATTAAGGACTGCACTGGAACGTATATCTCAGAGTCCCTGATTCAACTTAAGGTGATGCTAATCCAGGTTGATGCTAAAACTAATTTGAGGTGACTAGGGATGCAGTGATTACTGGATTTTACAATTAACCGCGCTTTAAAACGTCACGGTTAATTAACCGTCAAGGCTCCGCTACACCGAGTGTTTGTGTTGCAGGGAAGGGAAGTGTTGCAACGTCGGCAGTGTGGGGGAATTTCGAGTACACCGAGACTGACCGGGGCGTTATTTCAGAGGTGACGGATTACCTATTCAAAAACATGCCGTTAAAAAGGTTGCTGCTAAAGGAGCGAATACTACATTAAGCTTGATGCAGCACCTGCGGGATCAGCACCCAGCTTTACACACCCAGTTAAAGGTAATACATAATAACAGAGTTAAATAACGTGGAAAGTTGGTAGGGAATTAAAATACAAACATGTCATTCGATGCCGTAGCAGTGAGAGTCGAGCTTTCAGCGCAACGTAAACAAAAAAAGCAGGTGTAACCTTTCCAAAAACAAAAGACAGCACCGCTGCGCTAGTAGGCCCATTATTTTCAATCCCTTGGGCCGGTTTGTTGCTGCGTCGAGCGACGTGCAGCTCACAGCGAGCTCGCACGCACGCCGCGGTGAAAGTAGGTGAGCAGCTTCCACACAGGGCAAATCGATTCTTTTCTGAATGGGCCTTTAGGGAACAACGTAGTCCTCTCAAGACCTTCAGTCACTGAACATTTAACGTTACATCCTGTTGCCTCCTCGTGTCAGTGTTGAGAAAATGGTGCCAGTTGTAAAACACGAACATAACAGCTGGAGCTGATAAACTTCCAGGACTATAAGCTACCAATTAACTGATGTTCTCAATTTCTTTCCATCATCATTTACTAAAACTTCTATGGATGAGAGTTCATGACAATAACAGTTCAGTTAAGTTAATATTCCTCTTATGTTGATAATACTTAAATATTATTGAAATACAGTGGTTAATTTAATTATTACAATTCAACTTAAGTCATTACTAGTGTTGTGAAATTAATTGATGCATAATTGTGACACCGTGATTAGAGGTGAAATACAACTGATCTCAGTTTTTCTGTCCGTACACTGGAGAAAATAAAGGACTCACAGCATCGTATGTTAGTAAGACTCTCAAATGTCAGGTTGCTGGGCTCAGCTGACAGTAGGACACACACCATTAGCACATGTGAGACTATATTGGTTTGAAGAAAACAAAACACAAATGTCGCACCTTGTGAGAAAAACTCCTCAGCACGTCCGTCGGCTGCAGGCACACTGGAGCCCATCGGGTTAGCAGCGTTGGATGGAGGGCGTTCCTCAGACTGATCATCATATTTGCCCATCAGAGCCTTTCTTATAATGGCCTCCAGGCCTATTGAGTTACCAGGTGTCTCTGTAGCTGGGTGGCAGCGGACACTCACAGGTCCTGGGGAAGGAGAGAGTGCAGCAAAAGATACAGCAAGACTTAATACTTGGGCCACACAGTCACTGTGGAGCCTCCTGCTTTTCATTTTGGCGCCCATGTTAAAACAGCCACACAGCCCGTGTGAGCAGCGCCGCTCAGATAAAGCTCACACAGGCTGCAGGCTTATTGTATTCTTTTTATCAAAGGCAAACTCAATGTAGAAAGATAGGGCTGGTAGCAGCGCTGCAGCAGTTCAACAAGGTCACCATCAAGCACAAGTAGGGGTTGGCAGTGTGGCTACAGATGGTTAGAGATAAGAGTAACGACAGTCACAGAAGCAGAGCATTAAACAGCGTCAAAAGAAAAGTAAGCAATGAAGAGACAAAACAAGAGAGACCAAAAGAGTGGAAAGAAAATGGGCGTTTGAAAACAACAATTTTGCTGATTCCCTGTGTAAGAAGTACTTTCACAGTATGAAGCACTGTTTGTTGTGAGTAATGCTCTACTAACTAAACAATTCATAATTTTAAGTCATCATGCTGCGGTTTCTGACAAAGCTGAACCAAAGCCAATTAGATTTTTCTTCACACTGCCATTTGCTGTCACTCAAAATGTTGCTGCATGCAGTTGGTCAACATGATTTTGCTAAAGTATGGTCATGTGTATTTCTAGTTTATTTACATCCGAACACCCTGGCAAGCTCGGTCTTGAATGGGAAGCATTAAACAAACCGACAGATGCATCGTTAACTTTCATTTTGCTGTATCTCACAGAAGTTTGAACGACACTGCAAACATGCCAAACGTACTTTTGTTAGCAGAATGATGCAGGATTTACAATCCCTCCATGAAGTCACAACACAATGCTGCTCCGTTTCGACAGTATGTATGAATGTGTTGACCCATCAACATGCATCCACTGTTGTGCTTTATTAAACATTTGCTTAAACAAACAAAGTGTGTCAAGAAAAGCTGATGAAGCTTCAGAAGATTACCTGCAGTCGTAGAAGCTGGCATGTTAAAGATCTCGGTTCCTGGCTGACCTGCATCTGTAAGTGGGAACAGGGTTTTGTTTAAAAAGTCTCTTTATTGAATTACATGTACTGTTTTCTTCTGAAAACATTTTTTAATCGTTCACTCATGCCTGTGCTGAGGTCAGACTTACTGAAATCGCCCTCATTTCCCACCACAGTCATCTTCTTGATCATTTCCTGCTTCTTTGACTTCACAATAGCTGAGGTGTTCTCAGTTAACTTGCTGAAGAAAGCTGGAGGCTGGGAGGCATTGGGAGGGGAACGGGAGCCCATTCTGCAGGAGGGAAAGGAGGAGCAGGTTAACACACACACACACACACACACACACAAACCAAGCCCAGTGATATTCTCAGAATATACATAGTTTAGTTTGGATGTTTAGATGCAAAATATTATATATAATATATGTAAATATCTGAAGATAAGATCTCCACTGCTTTTATATGCAGACATTGGGTAATTACGTTTCTGCAAAAATTATTTGCAAGGTAATACTTCAAACAAATGTCACATTCAAATTATAAACCACGTATTTTCTGCTGCAGGTTGGGGTGGCAGCAAGCTGGGCATCTGATGCACCCTTTTTCAGGTATCCTTCAACAAGGCGGCATCAGATACCCTGATCAGACGCTCTTGCTGCTCACAAATCATCTCACTGTAACCACTTAGATCTGCAATGTAATTCTTTCAGTGACCATCCACAACTTATGACCATAGGTGAGGGCTGGAGCGTCAGTTGGCTGATAAACTGAGACTCCGTGATCAGGAACAATTACTAAAATTAGGCTCCAGTCCTGGAGGGGGTAATACACCACTTTCTCTCCAGTTGGGTGGCTCAACACAATGGCCTGGACACATACAGTAAACCCAACGGGACAACTAGCAGGACAGGGTTTTTCTCAAGGCTGTGAACCGGATGTGCAAATTTCAGACACCTCAACTATCCAAGTAAAAAGCAGGTCCAGTGTTTCACAACCAAAACTGCAACTGTTCTAATCCTCCTGATTTTGACAACTGAAGACAAGTCTTCTTTACAGCTTCCTGGCATAAACTTTCCAAGGGAGGCTTTACAGTGCAATACCCAAAAACTGAGACCTGCTAGTGTCCATTTTTAAAAAAAAGACAGAAGGGAGGACCGCCACCCCTCTCTGAAAGCCAGTGAGGGGGTGAATCTCATCAAAAAGTTGGAGTCGTCATGTATGTCTGTATATAATAGCCAGCTTGTTGTTGACATAGATGTTTGCATGCCTTACATAATGTAACATCAGGCTTTTAAAAGATCTTTACTTGCAGCCCTGCTAATCCATCAAAAACTGAACACATACAACATAGCTTGATTATATATGACAAGCTTGACTTGGCTTTCATGTGACTGCACCCACTTAATTTAATACAAGCAATAAAACATATCAGCAGCAAGTTATTTCTGTGGAGAGCTACAGTAATACGAGCCGTTACCCTTGCTCTCCCTGCTCGTTGGGGTAGGAGGCCCCTCCCTGGACGTCAGGTTCAGAGATTGCTCCAGCGGGAGACACTGGTTCAATGCCATCATTTGAAACGCTCACAGGTGACGTCTTGGGCTGAGGAGGAGACCTGCAGGGAAGACCGATGCATTTACAGCAATTAATCAATGCAAATCCATTTTAAATTGTAAACACCAATAACAGTGGGTGACAGGTTCTACAGTAGACAGTTCCCACCCAATGCATTTAACAGTATGACAGTGATTCCTACCGGTCTCTGTTGCGTTCTCCACCTAGGCTCTCCTGATACCGGGGCCCCTGGGCAGACTCCTGTGAGGTGGGTGGGGGTTGGGAGGCACTGGGTGGACGTGTCAAGTCCAGGACAGGATCGCCATGGTAGCTTTGCTGTTGCTGCTGCTGCTGCTGCTGCTGCTGCTGGCTCTGCCTGGTGTAGTCTTTAGTTATCACCTCCTGTTTACGTAAAGACATATCCACCTCAGAAATACATATATAAACATATCGAAGATTATAGTTGATATGTTATTGTGTTCTTTTTGCCATTTGTAGCGTGGTGTTGAGCGAACTTACACTGATGTGCTGTGCCAGGGTGACCACCCTCTGGCTGCCTTTAACACAGGGGGACGGCGGCTGTTGGCCTGGAGACTGCCTCTCCACAGATGGAGGCCGGTACAAACCATGTGGCTCCATCTTCTGTTGAGCTGAGGGCCAAATCCAAAGAATAGACAAACTATTCAGAAATGCTGTCCAACAATCAGCTTTCACATAGCATCTAACTATGAAAGGTCATAGAGCAAGCTTCCCTACAAATATGCTGTGTGTGTTTGTGTGTGTGTGTGTGTGTGT
>JAPMOB010235189.1:0-42357 GCA_029875015.1 Lepomis gibbosus | reverse complement strand
TGAGCCAGCCCTAACTATAAGCTGTATCAAAAAGGAAAGTCTTAAGCCTACTCTTAAATGTAGAGACGGTGTCTGCCTCCTTAACCCAAACTGGAACCTGGTTCCACAGGAGAGGAGCCTGATAGCTGAACGCTCTGGCTCCCATTCTACTTTTGAAGACTCTAGGAACCATGTTTATGGTGTTTAAATTTGTATGCTTTCCACTTTTTCTGTTTATATTAAAAAATTTTTTTCAAAAGACAAAAAATGCCATCTGTTGTAAAATGTCAAATCTCAGATGCTCAGAGCTGCAAGTCCACCCAGAATAGAGCCTCTGACAGACCTTCATCCATCTCTGACACTTCAAGGTGTGAGAATGGAAATAGGTCAAGGGTCAAAGTGCCCAAAACAGGCCCAGGTCTGGTCTGGCATCTTGTTTTCAGGGCCTCCCACGACGTGTAAGTGTATCCGGCCAATCATCATCGCTGTCTCCAAGGTAAGGTGGAGGAGAGTCTATTTCTGTTTGGAGACCAAAAATATGTTTTTTCTCTGCTCATGTGGTGGAAGAGACCAAACAGGTGACTGAGTGTGTCCTTTTCCACCTCGCTCATCCCTCCACTGAGGGCCAGACAGAGAGTTTCCCTACACAGTTTCCACACACGATGATGCATGATAGCCCAAACTGTTCGCACAGCTGGTTCACCACTAACCTTGCCGCTACAACGTATTTGTGAATAGCAGCTCAATTCATTCTGTTGCACATTGTGCGATTCAGTCACAGCCAGTGTAGCTCCCTCTCAAATTGATAACGCTTGAAAAGAGAGAAGAAACGAAGCGGTGATCTCACTGACATCTGAATTAGTCATGTGATCGGTCTTGCTTCGCTCTTCTGCAGGAGATCAATTGAAGTGTATTCCCCAAACTCCAGATGATGCTGGGTGCAGAGAAGCGGGTAGTAACTTCGAGGGAGTAGGGAGGGAGGAGAGGGGAGAATGGTTTCAGTGTTGAAAAGCACTTGGGTGAAGTGTATGAAGGGAAATTTCTCTTTGTTGTCATGGTAACAGGCAGTGTGGTCTGTAGCAAAAACAGATCCCTAGCATAGAGAGCTTGATCAGGATCCAGCGGCTCACAGCACAGCTTCCCTCCTCCATTTTGAACGTGGGAACGCTGATTGTGTTGCAAATGTTTAATGATCCACGATGCTCTGAATCATATGAAATGTACAGATCAGCAGAGCTGAAGAGAAACAGGGAGCGTTTCATGTGTAAAACTCGACTGTAGTACCATCAGGGTGGATGTAGGCTTCATAAATGGAAGGTGAATTGTTGTGGGGAGCGTGAGGAAGACATGTCTTTTTATTATGTGGAGGATTTTAATGCAACCATGCATGAAGGTGAGAGAGAAAAAAATGTCAACAACAGTAACATTTACAGTAAGGGTGAAACAGAACAATGTAAAAGTAATTTTTTAAGCACCATCAGGTGAAAATGTCATTCTGACAGCAAAGGGAATAAAAGCACATGAATATGATTATAAACAGTGTTGGTTGGTAGCCGAATATTTTCTTGACTTGTAAATGTAATTACCTTGTCATGTTTACCAAAATTATGTATTGTGATTACAGACAGGGTACTGCTAGAAATAAAGTACTTTCCTCAGGCATTTTAAATAGTAGCAGTGCAGCAACTTTTTGAGATGTCCTGGCAGATTTAAACAGTTCTGCAGAATAAACACCGAGCTCTGCTCGATTCCTGTTAGATTTTGATATTCCTGCAAGAAGGAAGATCCAGCAGGATCAAAACCTTTATCCTGCTTGTAACCTGCACTTAAAGGCTAGTATTTAAGAACAAATGTAAGGAAATATCAGAGGCATTTACATTATATTCATATTCAGAATACAATAATGTGTTGGGGTAAATCCTTAGGTTATGTTAGTGATTACTAGATTATGAGGGAATTAGTAACTGTTTGAAGTAATCTGTATTACATGACTTTATTTTCCTGTATGAGTGAGTTAAAAATGGGTTAGTGTTATTTATCTGGTATTTGCTCATTCCGATATCTACCATTTTTAGTAATAGAAAAATATTACGTAAATTAAATTAAGGGCAAAATAGTGGCTCAGTAGTTAGCATTGCACCACAGCATGAAAGTCAAAGGTTCAAATTCCCAGGCTGACTGGGGCAATTTGTGAGGAACTGCATGTTCTCTTTGCCTGGGAACCAGACAAATCTTCCAAGTTCACGTTTCATCCATCTGGCCCCCCTCCCATCCAGACAGATTTCACGTCAAGTGGTTCTGAACAGGCCAATCAAAACTGTTTATCTAATATGGGGGCGGGTTTTATTTGATGGCTGACAGAGGGGCTTTACTGGTCCAGATTTGAAAAGTCATACATTTTGCTGCTCTGATTGGTTGTAGCTCTGTACTTGTTTCCAGTCTGCAGGTGTGTCCTGCGCAACGCACCAGGCTAACAAAACTCAGACCCAACTTTCAAACTAGACAGTGCTGATCAAAAGTGAATCAAAATCCAAAACGGACCAAGCAGCTGCACAACTTTCACATGTTGCTGAGAGCTAGGTCACACATTTTGTTGCTCTGATTGGATGACAATGCTCCTTAGAAATCAAAAAATAACTGAGAGGTTCTAGTGAATTAGTCTGGTGATGCCAATCTAACCTTTTCTTCTTGTTTATGTGGATTTCCTCCATGTCATGTGAACTTTAGGGATGGAAACTGTTATCTGGCAGAATTTGGATTGAGTTTAGGTTAAGATGTGTTAAAGTGTGGAATTGGGAATAGACAGGGGTTTAGGTCACAGTTCACTGAGTGAATGTTGTCAGTGGAGGACATCAGAAGTGTAGAAAGATAAATGTGTGTGTTTCTGCATGTTTGCGTTTTGTGGAGGAGGAAGAGACAGCCTATCAAAAAAGTAGGATGACTTTCCTTGTTTGTCTAGATCCTGTGTGAGATCTAGGACTCACCACTTTTGAGTGTGACAACTTTCAGACTTAACTGTGGCGAACAGAGACTGAGAGAATCCTGCACAATCAAACTTTTTTTCACACACCAAAAAATACACACTCTCAGTCTTCCTCCCTACACACACACACACACACACACACAAGAAGAGAGTGAGAGTGATTGAAAAAAGCAGCATTGTCAGACATAGCATGTGCCAGCCATTCACTCCGCTGTAATCCTCTGCACAACCACAACTGTAAACTGTCTGAAGTCTGCTTTGATTGTCTGCGCGCGTTTGAGCGAAAAGCCACACATCTCCCTTTCCTTCAAGAAAACATGGCTAAAATTAGCATGCCCTTTTTAAAATCTTGTTTTTCCAGGCACAAAAATAGAAATCAAATCGCTCGCAGGGAGAAAAAAAAAGCCTTCCCCCATTCTGAACATCACACAGTCTGCGCCTGGGAGCTCAGGCTTTGCATAAAATGAGCATTGATAAATTTAGCAGTGCTTACGTAACTCACACTCAGTTTGAATCTTACTGATGAGGCAGAAAAAGACGTTTAATTCATTTCAGCTTCCCTCTGCTAATGAATTTTTGCGGTAAAGACGCAAACATGCATCAGCAGTGACAGCAGCACTTGACAAGGAGCAGGCACGGGGAGTCACTAAGCTGAAGAATGCCACGCTGTGAAGGTAATGTTATAGAAATGTTTGTCAAAAATGTTTGCCCCCCTCCTGCTTTTTCTGATCCTCCTCAACTCCCCAACTTGCAGCCCCCACATGAAAATCCACATCCATAAGCCCCAGAGAAGCTGTCAGTCTATTTTGGTGTTACCTGCATTCAACTTTCACTATGCAGAGTGAAAGCTTCTGGCAGAGAAAAAAAATGCACATTGTTAAAATTCAAAGAATTGTCACAAAAGAATAGTTGTTTTACAAATAGCTCTGACAGTAAAAAGAATAAACCCTGTCAGTTCTGCAGGATGTGTTCTTTTCTCTTCACTGCGTCTGGAGGCAAGAAATGCTCAGATGCACTGAAGCATGATGGTAAGAGATACCCCTCAAAGAGCACATTAGACAAGGAGAAACCACCCTCCGTCACTTCGGATGGACAATTCTGTGCCCATTTAAATAGCTTTGTGAACATCCGTAGTCACATACTCATATATCGCATTAATGCAAGAATCAGGTGATGCATTTCAGTCACACTCACTCCTGACTTGGCTTCTGTGTTTCTGTGGAGAGGGCAGACGGGGGAAATAAACAGCAAGGCTGCAAAGCGAATGTCAATTCATCCCATCACCAGGAAGCAATTACCTCTCTCTAGACTGTTGCTTAGCTGCTTCTCTGATTCACAGAAACGTCCAGAGACGTGAAGGGAGAACATACTGAAGGGCTGCACACAATCTCTTCCAATTCTCCCCTGGCAAAATGACCATCCAGCCATGCCAAATGTGGATCAGGAGCGAGAGAGATGAGCATAACACAGACAAAAGGAATTCTGGGTAATACAATGCCAGTGATAAGCCTTTAGATACTCCTCTGTCCATTTTGTTCAACATGAGCAGACAACATGAGTGTTGTAGGCCCTCTAAGCAGTAGGTGGACAGAATGCATTCTCCACTGGTGCTTCTGATGATGCCACACCAACAAAGCTGTGCAGCAGCATAGTGGAGCTCATTCTTCATGCTGCAAAGAAAACTTTAGCAGGAAAATTACCTATAATACTTTGTTGTGATACAGCCATACAGATTTGTAGGTAGCGTATGAACTTTAGATATGATCAGAGAGGCTATATGAAATACAGTCACATCTGAAAAAAGGCCTTAGGGATCCCCTAGTACAGGACAGCATGTAACAACATATCCACAGTTATCAATGCAAATGTGCTTGTGGTGTCTTTTTGTACCCACACCTGTTACTAGTGGTACTATCTGAATCACATTTTTTTTGTCTTTATTTTCACATCCATGGGTCCTTTGGCACATGATGGGACACTCTGATGGTAGATACCATAGTACAGCTCAGCTTGACTGATAGTCAAGCTGAGGCAGACAGGAAGAGTGGGTGGAGAGAGGGCGATAACATGTTTATGTGGCACATGTCTTGTACACTGTGGTGCCCATAAGCAGTATTTTATGAGCCATGAATTTTAAATACACAGAGCTGAAACAATTAGTTGATTGATTTAGTAGTCTATCAGGAAAGTAATTGACAACAATTGGGAGAATCCAATGATCAGTGAATTATTAAGCAGAACACTTGTAGTTTCCAGCTTTTCAAATGTGAAGATTTGCAACTTTTTATTATCTAAATACATCTGAATTTTGATAGTTGTTCAGACAAAACAAGCAATGTGAAGATGTCACCTTGGTTTCTGTAAACTTAAGATGGGCATTTTTCAAGAAAAACAAAAATCATAACTATGCTTTCTTTATATGGTCTATTCAAAAATATTCCAAAACAATAAATATATTTTTTTCTTTGGCAAGTTGGTGTTCAGTGTAAACTACACTGTTATGCATTACGTCTCTTCAAATGAGTAAAAAACGGAACCTTGAATACCTTATTTTATTGTTTTTCCATTACAATTTTGCTTAGAACTTTAGAATTTTGTAGAAAGATAATCCAGCATCATATTGCACAAAATGATTCCACTACAAGTCAATAAACCAGTTAATTATGGCCCAGTCCTACAAATAAGTCAGTAAAAATATGTACTAATTTCTATGAATTAATTGAATACCGTTTGTTATTTGGTACAAGTTGGCCAAACAAAATCATTTCTGATAAAGAAAAAAACAGCTGAGTCAATATTTCTATACATCACACATATGTGTTCTTTTTAAAGAACAGCATAGCTGTTTCTCAATCTCCTTTCTTGTCTGTACTTGTGTTCTTGTGAAACATCATCAGTCGCAGTACTGTTCCAATTCAAAAGTCCACATCTAACCAAGTCCAAATTTGGCGAACTCAGTATTGACAAACAGCCTATGTTTATTCCCCTTTTGACGACTAGACTCTGACGTCAGGAGCACTAATCAGGAGAATAAATGATGAAAGACAGCAGGTGCACCTGGAGCTAACCATAAAGCAACCTGGGACAGATGTTGTGCAGTTAACACAAATTGCATTATTAATACTCCCGCAGACCCAAATGTGCCAGATAAACTTGATTCCCTGCAGTAATGCTGTGACAGGCAGCCACTCTAACTTTCTTCTTCTCAGTGAAATGTGAAGGACGGGGTATGTCAAACCGAGGCAGATGGGAAGCCCAGTCCCTAAAGCCCACTTTACTAATTAAGGTTAATGATATGTGATGTTAAAATCTCCTCCTCCAGCTATTTTTTACCACATGTTTGGGTACATAAGACTCTTGACCTCTGGCTTCTACAGATGCTGTTTCCAAATGACACTGGGTGGCCTTTTCCTCTGTTTACTCCCTGTATGTAGACGACGGAGAGAATTTAAATGATCACTTGCTGTGAGCTTTACACTGTGGATCCATGGTCCCATCTGCACTTACTGCAATCCAGTCCGACTCTTCTCCTGGTATCCCATTGCTCTTGCAAATATAAAATGTCAACAGGCCTTTCCCTGAAACACTCAAGCTGGTTTGAGTTTCAGAAGTAACAGACCAGACCAGGTGAACCATGGCATTTCTTCCACAGAGATTGTAGAGTGTTTAGTTGTTTTGTTTTCAACATTCCTAAATCAAAAGTCCTTTTAATTTTCTGTGTAGACAATGGTAGTTAATAGCAGTTGGAGTACTCCAAAGGCTTGCATAGACATGAAACTACTGAATCATCAGTACAAAACATTAGCAACTGAGTTAGAAAATATCTAATATTTTTCGTTAAATACCAAAGGTTCAATACTGAGTACAAAAGGAGAGATGTCAAACGTGAGCTCTAAATGTGCATTTCAGTAACAAACACTGAGCAGAATCGCAAAGCTTAAAATTCTGTTGCTTTCTCAAGCTTCGTAGAAACCTGATAAAACATTCAGCAGTTCAGTTCACTTTTTGGATGAATTTGGTAACAATGGCTCTGTGCCTCTGTCCGGCTTCTTTTCCATAACAACACCGGTTATCACAGTATTTAGTACCATCTGCCATGACAAACTGATTAAAAAAATACTTTATTTCAAATCGATGTCGACAAAATAAATAGGATTATTAAATTATTCAGGAGATTCCCATGTTTCTCAGTGTTGAGGAACATGGAGATTTATTTATTTATTTAAAGAACACTGTGAAATGAGAATTTACAGCAGGGAAAACAACTTGCTAGCCTATCCTATTACTATATTTATACGTTTTTAAATTAGTTCAACAAGTTCTTCATCCAAAGTAAACAACAACTTATTTTTCCATTCCTTTCAGAATATTTTTTTTCTTATCACACTATGATGTGACAACACCATGGTTACTTAGTCATGCACAAGAATCACCTGGTTGGATGACTACCTCATTTAGGTTGGGGGAACCTTGGTCATCATGGTTACAATAAACATGAAGATTAAGGATGTGAAACAAACAAACAGTCTGATGTGTTGTTGACCCATCAAACCACCACGACATCCTCACTAACATAGACTGTATAAAAGAAGTGGACGTTGTCATTGTGACATTGTTACAACCCCGGCTCTCGGGCCGCAACAAGAAAGGAGGATGCAACTCAGGTTAACAAAGATTAACATAGGTTTATTTAAAACAAGAGACGAGCTTGGTGGAGCGGTGTGGCAGGCGCAATCACCAACCCTGGCGTCTGGGCAGGCAGGCTTAAATAGGTTGGGCTCACTGGCCAGGTGCTCCCAATCTCCCTAACTGTCTACAGGAAGAAACAGACAGCACACAGTACAGGAGGCCCAACACCAAGACCTCTGGGACCGTCACAGACATCACCCGTTGGTTTGTGGACTGCCATTTTCAATCCTAGAGTAGGCCATGTTTTTGCAACCACTGGCACTGGACGTGACCATATTTGGACGAGACTGTGGAGCTAGCTATCTTGGTTAGCCAGGTGCAGTAATTCACGTTAACTGTGATTGTAACCAGTATGATAATTTAAGTTAGCGACAAAAAAAGGCTTAAACAAAATGCACTCACCAGAGAAAACTAACAACTGATTCCAAAATTTACATAGTGCAGCGGATACGAGTCACTCTAGCCTGATTGACAGTTTGCCATGGTAGTACCTTCTCAATCACAAGGAAGTCCTGTCCTAAAGTATATGCTGCTTTATGGTCTATTTTCTTCTAAATGGGACGATAATTTACTAAATGAACATCATGCTGTATTGAAGACTTGAAACTAACAACTGATACCATAAACTCATTAGCGAAGTGTTTACTGAGGTAATAAATTAGGTGAGAAGTAGTCTCGTTGACTTCTGTACAACTTCTTTTTGCAACCAGAGTTCAACACCATCATCCCGGACATCCTCAGCACCAAACTCACCCAGCTCACTGTGACAGCCTCCAACTGTCGGTGGATCACAAACTTCCTGACAGACAGGAGTCAGCAGGTGAGACTGGGGAACATCACATCCAGCACTCGGACTATTAGCACTGGCGTCCCCCAGGGGTGTGTGCTCTCCCCCCTGTTCTTCTCCCTCTGCACCAACAACTGCACCTCAAGAAACCCATCTATCAAACTCCTGAAGTTCACTGACGACACAATGGTCATCAGCCTCATCCGAGACGGTGATGAGTCAGCATACAGACGGGAGGTTGTTAGCCTGCTCTCTGGTGCGGTCAGAACAACCTGGAGCTTAACACACTCAAACGTGTGGAGATGACCGTGGACTTCAAGAGGAGGCCCCTCACTTTTCACCCCATCACCATTGTCAACAGCCCTTTGTCTGCTGTGGAATCCTTCAGGTTTCTGGGATCCACTATACCCAACACCCAACACTGACACCATCATCAAGAAGGCCCAGCAGATGTACTTCCTGTGCCAGCTCAGGAAGCTCAACCTGCCTAAGGAGCTGCTGATCCACTTCTACACAGCCATCATCCAGTGTGTCCTCTACACGTCCATCACTGTCTGGTTTGGATCTGCCACCAAATAAGACAGGAGCAGACTACAACGGACAGTCAGGACAAAAATAATTGGTGCCAACCTGCCCTCCATTGAGGACTTATACATTTCCAAAGTCAGGAAACATCACTTCAGATCCATCTCAACCCGGACACAACCTGTTCCAGCGTCTCCCGTCTGGTAGGCGCTACAGAGCACTGTACGCCAAAACCAGACTCAGGAACAGTTTCTTCCCACAAGGCATCACTCTGATAAACAGCTGATTACTGCCTTACAGTGTCAGGAAGAACTTCTGTGCAATAACCCAGTAACTCTGTCTCTAATCAACCACCTATTTATTGGTTAACCTGACAGGAAGTGCAACAATAGAATCATCATATGAAACTGCATTGCTTAGCTTGATAAGCCTACACCGTAAGAGTGTGTGGATGGCTTGCTCAAACCAGCTTAAACTGGTTCTAGAAAACATCAAAAACTGTGTTACTTGAATAACAAGAAGATAGATAAACATTCTTGACTCTTTGCTCACATGAACACTGGAAATCATCTAACCACCATGTGCAAAGATAGATAATCTCAGGGATTGCATACACAGTCCCACTGGATGTTCATATCCAGCTTGCATGGCTAACATGAAGCTTTTTTTTTAAGAGGACACTATTTAGAATTTAGTTCAGTGGCTTACTCTCGTTTCAATAACAAGGTCCACGCTAATAGGAGTATAAAAGCAGGTTATTCGGTTGATAAAGAGTATTTTTGGCAGAGAAAGAGGTAAGAACTGTGACTGAGACAAACGAGAACAAGTTAGACAGGCTCATACGTGTGTGCAGTTGATTGGGTTAGGAAGGCACAGGTAGTTGAATTGGTGCGAGAGAGAGGCACGGTCCTGTTCCTGAACTTTAGTTATAAAACTTCATAAGTAGAAATACAGAGTCACTCGTTATATACCAAGACTCTTTCAGGAAGGCTTATGCATGCACACACACACACACACACACACGCACAGACACTCATACACGCACACGAACAAATATAGGTTGTCTATGGTTGTCAACAAGTAGTTGCATTACTCTTTATGCATGTCAATAAGTTGTTTATTTAAATTAATTGTTATTATTTCCCTTCATTGCTGTGCTGTGTTGTTTATTTATTTTGCTGGACTATTTCTCCTTTCCATTCTCACCCAGTTGCTTTCTTATGTCTGGTGTTTGTTGCTGTTGTTCAGCTGGTTGTCTCCTTTCCCCCCCCAATCCTCCCTCCCCTTTCTCTTGCAGGTGTCTTCACTTTCTGCAATTGGTGTCTGTTTGTGTGATGTTTGAGCACCTCATACCTATTTTTGCCGTCTTGTCTGGCCCAGTGATAAATTAATACATAATAAAATAAATATTAAAGACAAAGAAGTATATTGAAAATCTCTTGTTAAGGCAAAATCTGTCTGGCACAACATGGTATCAAACTCCTCATACTGCATACCAGGCAGCTGGGCGGGACAGGTTTAAAAAAAAATCTGGTGAAAGGAGTTTATACCATACTGTTTCACCCTACTCCCTATTGGGAGCAGGAAGGGTTACGACAACACCTGGGCTAGGCTTTCTACTACAAAGCTCGACCAGAGCCTTAGTTAGAACTATCCTATAAACAGGTGCCTATCCTGACTGTACCTAGAGGTGAGCACAGTATGCTAGAAACTACGGGGAAGAAAAACAGAACTTTGGCAGCATACGCAAACATTTTTGTAACCTTCTAAAAAAACTTTAAATGAATACATTACCCTAATTCTAGTAGGTTATTTGATCACCACTTTAATTCTACTTAATTCTCCACCTTATTTTAGTATTTGCTCACAAACTACTTTAATCTAATCAACTTGCTTTGCCCTTCAGACACACAAGCACACACCTATACATGTCTCTCTCTGTTTCTCTTCCAACTTCCACAGCAACATGTTTTAGCGTGTTTGTGTGTATGGCCGTGACAATAGTAGGGCACTGTGTGCATGACGTGAACCACACACTCCGCATGCATGTCAATTTATAACACTTAAATATTTTAAGGCCAACCGATTGGTGCATCCGTAATTAAAATGGAAAATGGATTATTAATTTTTTTGTGTGAGTTTCTTATTGAATTTTTGAAGATGTAGTTTAATTCATGCAAGCATTATATTTGGAGGAATTACTGAGGTGAAAGCACGTGGCTCAGCCTGCGTGGCTCATAGATCAATATGAAATACACAACTGCTAACTCTAACTCTTTTCATGCAAGAGTGGCTCAACAGTCTTGAGGTGCAGACCAGTTTGTGTGCTATTAAACCCTGTAATCATTCAGATTTTTTTTTAGACAAAAGTATTATCTTTGTGTGAACATGCATGCAAATATTTGTCAAGACCATCTTGGCCAAAATGTTAAAGGTACTGAATTTTTGATGTTTATAAATGATCTACTTTGTCCCGAATTACTAATGCAGAAGGTGCTGCAGAGAGTAGATTAAAGGCTGACAGTGAAATGTATGAAAGCTGAGAGGTTTCTGGGAGAGAGAACGCGAGCGTGGGAGAAAAAAAAACACAGTACTTGTTCAATGCACTACCTGTCCCTAAAAAAGTCCAGATTGGTAGTCAGTTCAAAATAAAGCCGGCCTGATAGCACAAGAGCTATGAAGGACAGCCACCCCACACCATGGAGAGAGAGGGGAAAACAGAGTCAGAGAGGGGATGACATACCCACAATCATCATCCTTTTGTTCAGACATAAAGTGATGATACAGAGAGAGAGAGAGAGACAGAGAGAAGTGGTCATACAAAGAAAGAGGGAGACAAAAACAGAGAGACAGAGAGAGCAGTGAACATGACCCTCCCCGTCTAGACAAACACCAACATAACAAACGAACCTTGCTGAAAGCTTTAAATCATGCACCTAAACAAATGCAGGCATTGCTAAGCTCTTCTTGCTTAGTGTACATTTACCCTCATAGATAGATAGATAGATAGATAGATAGATAGATAGATAGATAGATAGATAGATAGATAGATAGATAGATAGATAGATAGAAAATTGGACTTCATTTAACAGTGCAAGCAATCATTTAAAGATATGTTGCATTTATACTTTAATTTTGAGCCTGTCCTCTACTGGAAAATGACCATATAGGTTGTTTTAGCCACACAAAATTACGACTTATGTTTATTGTGGCAGCAACCTGTAGTGGCTGTACAACACAGCATGGGGCAAATAAGGAGACCTATTATAAATGGTCATAAAGTTGTACTCTGGTGGTGGTGGGTTGGGTGGAAGGTTAATTAGCAATTTAGCTGCCTTTCACCTGGGTGACCAGTGTTTGGTTCCTGTGTGAAACAAGAAGGATGTGTTGTTTTTTTAAAAGTTAAGTAGCATTAACTACGTTAGCTTTGTAGCTTTAGCGTTAGCTAGCTATACTAGTCTAACTATAACTATATTAGTCTTAAAGGCGATGACAGCCCCCTGTAGCCTTTAACCCTCATCCTAACTTTCACAGGGGCGTGTGCCTAAACGTAAGTCAGTGTTTGTATGCGTGTCGACAGGTGAACCCGACAGCTGCTAGCAGCATGTGTTTATGTCATGTGATGTAGGTCCAGTCTGGTAAGGGAGTTCAAAATTGCCGTTTTGGGAGGCATGAACAAACGCTACAGGTAGGGCGCTATTCCCTCATATGAGCTGTATTTGGAGATTGGTTAAAACGTTCTATGTTGCTGTTTACGTTGGAGGACTTTGTTACTTTTATATACAACTTTTTTTTTAAATCATCAAATCAATAGTAAGCAGTCAAGACATCTGCAACGACTGCAAATGAATCCCTCAAAGTTAGAAATCAATCTCTCTCTTACTTTACGACCTATTAAAAATATATATATATATAAAAACTTTCGTATTTCTTATATTTTGTCTTTCATTGTATTTGCTCATTTTATTTTCTAGCTGTGTTCTTGTATTCTGTTTCCTTTTTTCTGTTTAAAGCCATTTCTTTGCTGCTGCAGTGACAGAATTTCCCCAAAGGGATCAATAAAGTTTCATCTTATCTTATCTTTTATGAGTCTGTGCATGATGGCAAAACCCTCAGTAACATAAAAGACACAGTGATGTCGAGAACACAGAGGTGACCAGGAGAACCACTGCACTTTATGTCCACTGCTTTATGTTTTGGGGGAAATATAATGGCCACAAAGATTATGTTTTTCTTCAATTTATCAGAGTATATTTATATTGAATCTGTGCAAAATAACAATATTCCTTCAATATCAGTTGGAAAGGCTGCTGAAATATGGTGAAAGTTGTGTTACATGAGATGGAACAAATGCGATCCTACAGGGTCTTACATTGTTTTGGCCATCATTTCCAACTTTTATGATAACAATTTACTCAAGAATTTAACTGCAGATTCAGAATCCACAAGAGTCAAGCAGAACAGCAACACAGTTTGTTCCTATTAGCTAAACCACCTATCTGGAAATGAGAGTGAGTGTAAATTTATCCATTACACAGAAACAGGACTAAATGTCTAGCCACACTAGAGAAAATACTGTGGTTGGATGGTTGAAAAATTAGAGATCGTTTTGCTTTGCTATGATAGCAAGTAGGGGAATAAATAATGTTTGGTATCAGAAGAAAGGCTTGTAAACTTTGTTGTAAATGTTGGTACCAAAATAAACTTTTTTATCGTCTGTATGGTGGCCATGTTAGGACACCTAAGACTCAGCTTGTCATGCTCAGCTATTTAGCTCACCTTCTGGTCAAAGCTAACATCCAAACACTGCAGTTGAGTTAAGCCTAAGCAATGTGAGCATACCAGCTGATAACTGCAGTTTACAGTAACAGCTCTCTGATTAGCACAAATATGTTTCTGGTAAAAAAAAAAAAAAAAATAGAAAAATGGTAGGAAAAGCACAAGGCTGCTGATTATGTCCCATCCAGGTAAATTTTTAAAAATGGTTTCGATACAAAATACCACATTAATTGTTTTCTTGGAATTTTGTTGTCTTGTATCATACAGTGTTAACACTGACACTTAAACACCAATAAATTCAGACTTCATACCAAAAATAATGTGCCCTATAAAGCATACCATTTAACTAATGCTGAATTATTTCAATCTGGCCAAATAGCATACTAATTGTTTTAAACTCAGTGTATTCTTTTTGCATTTAACCATAAATAATGTGCAGGCATGTCCAAAATGTCCAATTTTTTTATTGTGCAGGCTTAACGATTTTTCAGATGACAGTTTATTTTATCACTGATGAATAGGATTTAGCAAAGGCCAGTGAGATTAAAGACTAATCGAGGAGCGCCAACCAAAATGAGTTGGCACACTACAAAAGTTTTGAGAAGCGAGCCTCCAGCTGCCTTCTGTTCACTTCTATTGATCATCAGAAGAGACTGGCAGGATGTAGTGATTGTGTGCTGGTCCAGGTCTCCAGACTGGCTCTGCATAAGAATTAATGTCTCTGCTGCTTTATGCATGGACCATCTAATGAGTTCTGGACTGATTTTGGTTTAAAGGTACTGTATGTGTTTAAAGCTTCAGCTTTTTCCTTTGTTGCTGTCTCACCTGGAGTGTGACTGTTCACAATTAAAACTTCAAAGTTTCCCCTCTGAATTGTATAGGACACTTTAAGTACGGTGGTCAAAATGCACTTACAGTAGTGCGAAAACAATGGGTATGATGTAATGAATTTCAACACATTTGTATGATACACTTATTTGGGGGTAAAAGTAAAGCATCCACAGAATATGAAAGTGACATAGTTCTCAACCTAAACCACCTTACCTTATTTGACTTTCTATGGATTGTGATAAGTGCAGTAGGTCTAAAATGCGCCCACTACCTTAAATGGTCGTTCTAGTCTTTTTGACCAATTAAAGGCCTTTACACATGTCACATTCATCCATTCACATACATTCATACACTGATGGCTGCCACAACACAACTGTCGTGTTGTGGCGATTTGCTGTCGTGTTGTGTGAATTGCTGTCACAGGGAAAGTCAGGTTGGATGTCCTACAGTGGACATTCAAATGCCAAATACCCTCATTTTAAGTGTATCAAAATAAACTACAAAATACATTAGCCATGCCATGTATTAAAATGGACTTAAATGAACAAACCTTCTATCGGCCTATTTGATCTATCCCTTCAGCAGCACACTGACTCTGCTGCTGATTAAGTGGACAATGTTTGTGAGCAACAGCTTTTCTCTGCCTAATGAGTCATGCGATAAATCTGACACATGCAAGCAGTTAATAGATCAAATATTCACATATCCCTGCGATCACCCAGATGAAGGTTAGTTTAAAAGTAAGCAACAGTTTAATGCTTAACTAACAGTTTGCTATTGATTCATAATTGTATCCTAATTTAATTACTTGGTGTTTGGTAATGAAGGGCCTACTTTGCATCAGCAACACTGACTCTTTGGCTCTGGATCAATTTTCTGATAACAAGTCTGGGCAAATTACTGAGTAGGCACCAATAAGAGGTAGCCTTTTTATGAAATCTAGTATTTTACAGTTAAGTACAAAACACTTCATTATTTTGAAACCAAATATGAAGCCATTTTCAGCAACCCTATCAAATACAAATTACAAAATAATATTTTAAATACATGCATTATAAATTTTGTACTGGAGCAGAGCTTAAAATGATAAACAGCAGCTGTAAAAACTTGATTTTAGAGGAACACAACAACAGGCAGAGTGAAGTTCACTGCACCGAGTGACTCTCCACTCATGGACTAAACATCAGTGACACTAGCGCCCACCGCTTCTCCCAGCATCATCAAGCACTAAGTGCAAAGATGTAACAGGACACAGCATAAAAAACTGGTGAAAAAAAACAGCATAAAATCATGGGAAACTTATGGAAACCATGGAAATGTGTTGTTAAAGGGTTTTGGTGTTGGTACAATGCGTATTTTAACATTCAGCTACTGTGTGCAATATTTTCTGTCTTATAATACTAGGTCACATTCAAACCAGAAAAGGTATATGTAGCAAGGACTTTCAATCCCACAAGACTACACCATGCACCTGAACACAAATGGTTCTTTGGAAACTGCTACATCATGTTTATTTAGAGGAATTGCAGAGGTTCACATTATTACACTGTAGAAAATAAGAATATGTGGAATTAACTATTTATCTTATGTAACATTAACAATATTAAAATCCTTGGTAGCTTTTTCAGGTTACATATTTCTAAAATCTTGATCATACAAATACACTAATAGTCTTCCAGTTTGTTGCAGGAATTCAACCTCTTAAAGCAAATGCAAATTGAAATGTAGAGTTTCAAGGTTGTGTCAAGTCCACCCATACATTCCTCTGCATCTACATCTTGACAAGCAGCAATTCTGCCATAAAGCTGCTCAGTCCAGACTAAGATGCACTACACCTCACATACCTTTGTGAACTAAGGTTGGGCTGAAAATGAAAAGAGGGTATTGTATTTTTGATGGTTTATCAGCTTTACAAAAAGGGTACTGACTGATTTGCACATGGATCAACCAGTTTCTTTTTTGTTCTCGCTTACAACAAGGTTAATACAATACAACTTGTCAGAAGCTAAATAAAGTAGGACATGAAAAACTGCATTTTTCCCCATCAACACATCATTCCTCATCCTTCAGCAGGGGCATTTGTTGCTTTGTTTTTCATAGTGGCTTTTGCAATGAGACACTTGTCATCCTGTTGAAATGAGGGATAATCTGTGAGCTTGCATTGTGTATGTCGTGTACTTTGTGTGCCTTTAGCCTGCACACAAAAGATGAATTAACAAAAGCCAAAACTTGGCTATGGGGAAAATACAACGTCACTAATAGGCTTTGAGTTTGTGTTTGAACGGGTTCACAGCTGCCTGGCTTTCCCACACAAAGTTGATGCTCCAGCAGAACATGTCAAATACAACAATGCCTTAAATATTGCAGTGCATGTGTGCTTTCAAATATATGTTATCAACATCCTATTTTTGACAAAAAGATACATGCAGCAGCACCACCTTTAAAGCTGCATGAGGCAACAAAGCCTTTTCATAGAGATGCCTCTAAAAGTTCGAGTGGATCTCAAATGCATGAAAACAAACAAAATCTTTCAAATTTTTAATTCAAAATTAAAAAGAGCTTTCTAAAACTCAAACCACTCCTGCTATATTGGCAGTGAACCCAACAGATGTTATAGTAGTTTTTGAATTAGCTTCATAAGCATAATCTTTTTTTCTTCTTAACAGTCAAAAATATTTCATATTAAAAACATGTTGCTAACGTGAATCTGCTTCCTAAAAGTTGTTGTGTTTGACACAGATTCATTCAACTTTATTTCCACTACCCATTTTTCACCCTAGTCATGCTGCCCCTCATTGTAATGCCTACTGCCCCTCATTGTAACGGCTACTTTGGGTGACCCACATCACATTTTTAGAACCCCTTAAATCATGCTTGATGTCAATAAATATATTTAAAGGATGATGGCTATGATGCAAAATGCACTTTTTACTGTCATTTCAACCTAAATGTGTGTCCCCGGTGGGTCTAAACACACCCAAACAATGAGAAAAAAAAAAATTCTCTTTTTCTCTTGTTCAGTCTGTCAGTAAATGTGTCTGCAAACACACAGTTCCACAGCTCCTTTCTTGGTGTAATGAAGGGTTCTGTGTAGCATAGACGGACCCGCCCACTGAACACGTTCAGAAAACACCGCTCTCAGTTCTACCATCTAACACAACACCAAGCGTTCGGACTGAGCTAGAAATTGAGTCTTGGGCTGAAACGATTCATCGATTAAATCGTTTAATAAAACGCATCAACGCAAGTTCTTTGCATCAATGCTTCGTTTATCCATACAACTATACAGCACACTGTTTTGCACAGACATTTATTACTGTCCAGGGGCGGACTGGCACAAGAATTCAGGCCGGGAACTGGGGTCTTGACCCCAGGCCACCTTGCTCCCCTGTAACTGTTTGGAGTCCGCCTAGGGAGGCCCACCTCACACTTCTGGTCTGTTGATGTAACAGGTACCAAACCAGGTATTGTCTTTGCCATGTCTGCCAATCTCGGCAGATAGCCTTCATCATCTGTTCAGCCAAATTATGCATTCACCTCTTAAAAGTCCTTTTCAGATCCTTTGCTCAGCACACTTATCAAACTGGCTTATCACCGCATCATTTTGTTGAATCTCAATGAATGCTACTTCTACTGAGTGTAATAAAATATTAACGACTCTAAATGTTCATAGAATAGGCTATATACTATATAGAATCATTTATTTATATTTACTAAGATCAATGGCCATCAGGTTCATGCGGCTGGTTTTGTTTCTGGTTTAGAAGACGTCTGGTTTATTACAGCCATGTGTAACGTCAACTACTGATGTAACAACGCTTGCCGTAGCCTGGTTTATTTGCTTCTAGCCAGCGGATGGAAACATACATATTTTGCAATGTCTTTGTTTTTCTTTTTTGTGACATTTCAAAAGTACGCTTAAAATTTGCAGGAGCGTTGGATGGAAACATGGCTACAGAGTCTGTCTGCGTGGCAGCTGCCGGAGTGGATCGCAGCCATTCTAGTCTGTGCTCACACCAGAAGCGCTGCAGTGCGTCCTAGAAGTGTCTCACGCTCCGCTCCAGAGAGAAGCAACCAATGAAGTTTTTGCGTCGTCAAACAGCACAGAGCAGATGAACCGGGCAGGAAGTCAGACATAAACAGCGAGAATCCGGTCAATTTTCAAAATAAGAATACCCTGTTCAGACTCCCGATCGTATATCAACAATAAACACAGTTAAAAAATGACAAAAAAGAAACATTTTAACTAAATAGCCTGATTAATCATAGTAGAAGTACATAAAGCAAGAACTAATGACCAAATCACCAAAATCTAAACATGTCAGCAAAATCACACACATGCTGCCTGTGTGAGTCCGGGGTGATAGGCTACGCATCCTAAGTCCGCCCCTCAGACTTCCCTAAATGCCATGCTTCCCTGCCCCTTGGGAGGCTTCCAGGAAGTTGGCAAATCAGAAGAAAGTTTAGAACATTAAAGTAAGTAAACATTTTCTAGTAGAAACTCCAAAGTATGAAACTGAAAATGAGTATAATGTTGGACCTTTAACTGTTTTAGAGATAATTGGAATAATTTGACATTTCTGAATAGGCCTTGTTCACAGCAGACATTTTGACTTGTCATAACAGGAATTACAATGAACAAATTCTGGCTCTATTTTTTTGTGTACCAGTAAGCCACGACAGTGTAACAGTGAAACTAAAGCATCTAAATCCTGCCATCATTTAATTTGTCATTTACACCTTTGCTATTCCTACAATGATATGTCAAAATGTTGTCCAATTTCTAAGATACATAAGCTGAGCATATAAGTATATACTTTGTTTTGGGAAAACCTCAGGACCTGTGGAGTCTCTTCTTAAGTCCTCCATCTCATGGTGACACAGAAAACGATTATCATTCTGGCCAATAAAACTGACCCACATCTGGCAGCTGCCAATGTATCATTTGCTGAGTAAACTGCTCCAACCAGTGATGAATGGACCTGCCTGCTCTGCTCAATATGATGCTGGCTGGCTCGCTCGCTGTCCAGCACCAGGACTCCTGACAAGAATTATCAGAGAAAAACAACTCTGCAAATGTCCACCATTTGGTAATGTTGTATTCAAATTTTCAACACGGAAAAATAGAATGGTGGTTGGAGTAAAAATGAAGCAATGAATGTTAAGATTTTACTTGGCAAATTGGCATCCTACACAGCTCTTGCTATCAGAAATGGGATGCTTTGTGATTTTAACAGAGTTAAACAACTCACCAACACTAAAGTAATTTTCTTGAATTTCTAGTTGTGATCTCTGGTGTCTGAAAGCATGTCTGAAGTAACCGCAATCCGTCGACTATGGACTCGCCTCTTCTGTTGAGCTGTGATGTTTAGCCCCAATTAAGTTCTTTAAAGGCCACTAAAAACATAAATATTGATTTTTTTAAATGTTTTGTTATTAGTGTAGTTACAAATGACAATGGGATTCTGAATTTAAATCCCAGTTTCACTTCGGCTCTCTGTTGATGTGCCAGGTTTCTGCCACAAAGCTGTAAAGGCTTACCAAAGAGTTAGAGCTAAGAAAATAATGCAGTAAAAAATTTTTCTCCAAAACAGGTTTGAGGATATCTTTGAAGGAAGAGAACTAAGGGAATTTACTGTGAAAGCCCATCAAACTTACTCATCCTCCTCATCTCTTAATACACTGCAGCTGAGCTGCTTGTTGGATGGACTGGATTTCCCTTAGGTACTGTTTCTGCAGCGTGACTAAGTCCCAGTTGTTTCTTCCCCCAAGTACAACAATAACAGCATTCGTTTGCTGTTTTGAACAAACAGAAAAAACAGAGAGCGCAAACTAGTGTATAGTGACAGTGGGATAATCTGCAGATCACCTGTGGGTGGTTGCCTCCATGTGTAGTTTGTTTTTTCCCCAGTCTTTTGGCTCTAGGACCACCACAGACCCTGCGGGTAGACAGGCCCAAAGATGATTCCAGGGTGGATGTCTTCATTTGTACCACAATTTAACAAAGAAAACGGTTAATGCTGTTCTTAAAGCAGGACATATTTCAGCTCTCCCAAATCACTGCTGCCTGAATGCAGCATTTCTAGCTTGAGTCACTAGTGGATTTAAAAATCTACTGTGGCATACCATTTACAACTTGAGTTAATCCAAAGCATACGGCAACAATGATGACGAACAGATGAAAACATGTCAAATCAGTTCAGTTTCACACTTATTGGTGAGGTCTAGTTGGAAAAAATAGGTGTGCAAACTGGCAGTTGATGTGTTCTAGCCACATCTGTAAACAAGATAATGCACTGCTGCGCCTTTTCCTCAATGTGACTGTGCTCTGAAGTTTGCTCAGTTTTGTACCTGTGTCTTGTTTTATCTGGTTGCAAGTTTAGAAATGCAGCCAGTAGCCTAATTTTTACATTGCAAGGTAAGAAAAATTTCATTTGTTACTTATTTACAGCTAATATGCACACGGCCCATTAATTGCAACAAATGAGAGATGATGATGTTAAAGCCTGAAGTATACGTAAATGTTTAATGAAATCTGGATTAATGAAGTCCATGAAAAACAGGTTAAATGTGATGAGTTCAGGTCTCTATTTTAATTTGTTATGCTGCTGAAAAGTTGCACAGATGCTTGCACAGCAGTGCCTCTATATGTTTGTACTTCTGTGTGAGAATGTTCATGTGAAATTATTCTCTCGAGCCAACTCTTGTCACATCTAAGTACTCTACGTGTTGCAGAAATCTCCTGGTGTGCAAAGAGTTGGAGGCACTGACGGTACCCACATGCCCCAGAATCAGCTTGACAAGCTGTTAATCATGTCCGGTCATTTATCTGTTAGAGTCCACCCAAGTGTTGCGCAGTGAGGATGTACAATTCCCCACATCACGGTCACAGGGCCACATCCAACTGTCTGGCTGAATGGTTGTCGGTGTCTCAAAGCCAACGTTCACAGTTCCAGCCTTCTGACTCATGCACTTTAACGGAGGATGATGTCACTGACTTCAACAGAGGCAGCTCAGTCCAACACCTGTCTGACACTAAGCAACACTTCTTCTTTCATTAACAGAGTTTATTTGGCAGTCTCAGCAGTCTCAGCTCCCCAACGCCTGTATTTTTCAAAAACAGTTTATCTGCAAAGTGAACACAGTGGAGTTTTCAACAGAAACCAATGCACTGTGCTTGCATATGCTTTTAAACAAAAAGAAGAGAAATAAAAGTAAACTAATGCAGTATTTAAGATCAGACTGTGAGGACTGCTGTGCTGAAACCTCAAGATTACCGTAAAACTAATCATTGATTTAATCTTCATTCTAGATTAACGCATCCTTTTCTCATGCCTACACTTTACCTTTATCCTAAATCTAAGATTAGATTACATTAGGGTTTGATAACATTAGATAAGATTAGGATAAATGGATTACACTTGGGTTATATTTGAATTTTATTACAGCCAGATTAATTATGCAACTAATCCCTATTGGTTAAATGTTGGTTTAAATTACATTTGGGTTACAAAAGAATGATTAATATTAGATTAGCTGAAGTTAGATAACATTAGATTAAGATAAGGATGAAATTAACTTGGATTACAAAGACTACATTTGGTTAAATTATGGTATACTAGATAACTTCAGTTTAAATTTGATTTGATTTGATTAACTTAAATCACATTAGATTATTTATAGTTGGTTATTAGTTATGACAAAGTACCATTATGGTTAGATTAACTACCTAATAGATTATGAATTACATTATTATATTGATTTATAAAGCTATGTGGAAAATAGTGAATTACTTAAATTTGAATAAGAAAAGTGACTGGAAAAAAGACAAAAACAAACAAACATCAAATATAGAGCAAAATTATAATGTCCTACATCCAGGACAAAGACATTTTGATGAGCATGATCCTCCAACAAATTAAAATGCTCAACCCTGAACCTAGCTTAAGCCCTCACCCAAATCAGCCTTCACACAACAAATCAATTTTAAATCAAGTCTTAAATCTAAACTAGCACATAGTAGAAGTAATTTGCAAAATCTCATCACCTACTCTTTTTTTGATATGTGAGTAGCATGTTTTTTTTTTTAGCACAGAAGTCCAAAAACAGCCACAGACATACATGAGAACAAACAATTGACACTTTCATCACAGCGATCTAGAAATAGCAACTGTAACAATTGTGCTAATGCTTTAATAACACATTCAAACATTGTGTTTTCTGTGGCATGTAAATAAGTTTGAACTGTCAGAACAATCAGAATGCTTAAGATGCTTTGGTAAAGTGCTGCACAATACGCTCAAGTTTCCCCCTCAAACACTGTGAGTCATTACGCATAAATAAAACCAAAATCATAATTGTAAACATGCGTAGAACTTAGCACGAGTCACTGCAGAGGAGACAGGTAGCCCAGGGTAAAACTAACATGACATTACCTGTGCACACATGATGTGGTTACCATTTTAATGATTTATTTCTGTATAATATATTCTGCCTATAAATAAGTTGCACTTGTGTTCTGTGAAAAACTCAAAACATCCAAAATGCATTCAGTAGCATTCAGTGTCAGAGAAAGAGAAATTAAATACTAAGTACACATTGTAAAATTGTATAATTGATGTGAAATCTCATTTTAAAGCTTTTTTATGTTTTCATACCAGAGCATGCAAAATAATAAATGTACAGTAAAATAAAAGGTGAAAAAAGTCTTCCTGTATTAACAGTATAAACTTGAGACATTTTATAATTTATAATAATTAATTTTAATTTTCTAATGATCATTTTGCATTTAAAAATATTTGCCTCAAGTTATGGATGTTGCAGATTCCCACATCACATCAACACACCACAGTCAGACAGTAACACAGGGAGTTCATTACTCTTGCCTATCTGAGTACCATTAGATGTGTTGTTTCTGCATGTGTGAAGGCAGAGTGCTGTATATGCTTTAGTGAGTTTAAATGGAGACACAACCACTTAGCTAAGATAAAAAGTGAGCAAACTATATAAGATCTTCAAAGCCCTTACACAGTCACTGACACAGATGTTTTTACTTACTCTACCCGATGAGACCTCTTCTCAGGACTGTGTGGGCATGTAGAAATTGCGCTTGAATGACACCATCCCAACACTCCTGTGAGCATTTTTGCATCTGTTGGGGTGGGATAACTCCTAATTGGGACTTAAAGTTTGGTGAACTCATTGTCACAATGTCAATCTGATTCTGGTCTACTCTTTGCCTTTGCCATACATTAAGCCTTTTGTCATTTCACATCCTGCCACGCAGGCCCACTCCCATTCACTCTCTGTCAGATCATCTTATGTGCTTACTACCTAGTGGTCAAGCTTTTTTCTCTGCTCGTCTGTTTGGACCCCTGCTTGCTTGGACTTCTGCCTCTTTCCCTGCTTCTTAGCTATATAAGTTTGCCTTCTCTTCCAAGTCTGCCTGGTATTGATCCTTGCCAGTTTTATAAAAGCTGAACATTTTTTATTACCTGCCTGATCTCTGCCTTTGGCTTCAGCCAAGTTGTTATACTCATCATAATTCCATCAAGCAAAACAAAGGCTGTTTTAAGTGAAAAGGCCCTAAGAAAATCATTGTCGCTACATGCTCAGCAGACACAGTTTGGAGCATTTATCAGCTAACAGAGCTTAAAGGAGAGTGAATGTTGGACTTTACATTCTTCAGTTGGCCAGAGACTCCAAATAAATAAACATTAACAATAATGTTGCTCCATGTCTGTTGTATGTATAAATAGGCAACTCTAATGCAGCAATACCGTAAATTATGCCAATAGTGCTGCAAATAGTTACTATTTTGATAGTTTTTATTTATATTTTGCCTTTATTTTACCAGGAAGTCTCATTGAGATCAAAAACCTATTTTACAAGAGAGACCTGGAATAGTTGAATAATCTGTAGATTACTGAAATGAATAATTGACTATTCTGATCATTAATGGAAAAATTACTCAATGCCTCTTATTTATTCAGCTTTTAAATTTAGCTTGAGGCTGTCTTAGGCATGTGCTAATTGAAAATTACATATTTTAATTAACATTTTTATGCTGTAGCAACAGTTCCATGTTCCATTAAAATCACATCCTTTTATTGACCAAACAGTATACAGTAGGCATTAACTGTGTGTGCAAAGGTGTGCCTCGCCTCACCTGTGCAGCTGTACGGGTGTTAACAAGGCATATAATTTATCTAGTTTATAAAGCTTACTCTAACTCACAAAACATTTTTTAAAGGGAGTCTGGGGTGAGCTAAGCCAGCTAGTTAAGCAAACTAGTTAGCTAACTAGCTCACCGAGACAAGACTTCACTATCCAGAGAGCCAACAGGCATCGTCTTCAGATGCTCCAGCATAACTGCCAGGAACGGTCAACATTGCAAATGGTGCAGTTTACAACCTTTTTGGCTGAGAGAAGAGTGAAATGCTCCCACATTTTGGAGGTTTTAGGTGCTGAAAGTGTTGCCATCGCTGATATTGTACTATTTACTTAACTCCGTTACGTTAGGTGCCCCATCGCACTACTAACTACTCGCTGATTATTTGTTGCACCCCTATGTGCTAATATGTAAAAAAAAATTACTACTGCAACAAAGGGACAACAACTGATGGAACTGATTCAGTAAATTAACTTGATTTAAATTTAAGGGTCACTGAAAATTGCACCACAGGATAATGCCACCATAAACACATATACACAACACACAACATATGCAAATTACATGCTCAGAACATTTACTATTATTATTTTAAAAACACAAAGAAACATTTAACAAATACTTTTTTCTTTGCAGTGCTGCCTCAGTAATATGTTAACTCAGAAGTGTCCCATCACAGCACATTGGATTCTCTGTGCAGGCATTTGCACTGGCCAAATACCAATTGATTTTTGGAACGACAAATGGCCGGCGCCCAGATTGTTATATCATCATTCATTGTTTCTGACCCATCCATATTAATTTGATCACAGCAGGATAAACGGTCAATCAGGCTGTAATGTAGCTGTAACATTGGGTATGACATGATGTTCCAACCCTGCAAAAAAAGACAAAGGGAGGGGATGCTGTAGTGACAGGAGGCAGATGTCCAGCAGCGAGAAGTTTCATCAATCAGCGAGCAGTGTTCTCTGACAGCATCTCAAAACCCACGGATTGTCTTAAAACTGAATTGTGTTGCACAACAATGTGAAGATTGAATTAATCTGTCCCTTAGATGGAAAGAACAATGCCAACCTCCACCTAATGATGAAAAAAAGTCAAATTTGAGAGAAAGAAGCACGAATAACTCAGGCTTAATCTACTGTGTTTTAGTCATCCATTTTCATACAATGGTCTAATTTCTTTTAAATATCAGCAATATTTCAAAGAAGCATGCCAAGCCATCAATAAAGTGAATCTCAAAATTCCTCAGTGTAATGAGTACCCCGAACACATTCATTTGTAATTCAGTTTCCGTTCATGAAGAGCCAAACTATCCTTTTCAATGCTTTTAGTCAAAGAGTGATTTTTTTAAATTGTCTTGGAAATGTTCTTGTTTTTGTAAAACAGAAATGAATGAACCACCAGGCAAGTTTTAGTCCATCTACTACAGATCACCTAAATGTGTTTCTCCTAGATTTACAGAACAATCTAAACTTAAGTTCCATTTACAACCTTTTTTCCAGAACTTTCTACTGCATCACACACCTGAACTGCACTCTGATGCAGATGTAAACAAAATTTTTGCCAACTGATATCCAAACAGTTGACGGATGGCCTTAGCTAGTCGCCCCACATCACATTTCATTGGAGAAATGTCTACCGTTGCGAGTCATCACAAATGTTTTACAAGAGAGGAATTTTTATAGAAAAACAATCACAAATTGTTTTTTTTGACATTTATTCATACAAATAAAAAACAGATTTAACAGAGATGCAATGTATTTTTGTTATTTCACTGTGTCTTTGAAGGTTAACTGTGAGAGGCCATTATTGACTTTTTGAATACTGTAGTTGTTTGAGAAAACAATCCCAACTCAGGGTCCAAACTAGCTTTTCCAGAGCTTTCAATGAAGGTCTTGCCAGGACGCCTTCAGCAATCGATGCAGATGTCATACAGATGGATCTGCCACTAGCTGAAGATTTCTGTTTGAATTTTGATTTTTGCCTTCAAAGCGGTCGGACAACACATTGTACCCACAGTAATTTTCTAGCATACCGAGTCCTTAAATCTGCTTTTATTGTTGTCAAAGTTTCAAAGTAGATGATGATGCAGTTGGCAGGTCCATATTGGTTTTAAATGCTTGTACTGCTTTATCAACAAGAACATAACTTTGACAATAAGAAAAGCAGACGTGACGTTCACTGTGATGGATTGCCTCCAACAAGTCTCAAGGCTTCAAAAGTTGATTTTCATTTTGTACAGAAATAAATGGAAACCTGGCAGGTTTAAAACACATTATGAAAGAAATGTGAAACACTGTGGTGTGCATTGAAAATAGTCAACATAAATGTAAATTGTAATTATGCAACTTAAATAAGCCATTACATAACCATAAGACATTTCAAGCCATCGTTATGGTTCTTTAAATCTATCTTGATTAACAACTACAGTAATTTCAGTTTCAAGTTGTTCAATTTCACACTGCATTTATTTCATATATCATCATGCTGCATTTCATTGATACCTGTCATCTTTCATTGGATTGTATATTAATCTTGTGGAGTAACAGGAATGCCGGTCTACAGTTTCAAATACATGACGAGACCTTAAAAACTGTATCTTCTTATGAGTAAACAATTACACATTCTGTAAACAATGTGTCACTAAATACTGTGTCACTGAAAAACACTTAATTATTATATTTTCAGATATTACAGAAAAACAAAAACAAATTAGAGGGTCTGCACCAACACTGTCTCATTAGTTTGACCTGCTCAACAATAAATCTTAATAGTTTCCTTCATGTAATTGTTTATCCAACAGTCAGGTTAACTAAATTGCATATAATGCAACACAGACGACAGTTTCATCAATATGAATTAATCTTTCATATATATACACATTTATATAATAAATCCATATGTAAGTCTTACTGATTAAAAAATAATACACACTGCTATTTTTAAAGGTTTTCTTGGTGGCTTAGTGCGCAAAACTGCTTGAATTTTGGACTTTCAGCGCACTGCTGCACACTTATTTTTATTAACAAAATGACATGATATGCCAATGCATAAGGAAAAAAAAGACAAATAAAAGTCATCAGACGTTTTTTAAGCAGATTTTCCAACATCTTTCCCTGGGGATTATTCCTGCTTTATTAAATGGTTAACAGATACAAGAGACAAACTTGATGGTAGGTAACAAACATGAAAGGTTATAAGTAGGGCTGGACAATAAAATAACAATAATTATTGCAATGTTTTTCAATAACAATATAACAAATGTTCAATAAATATTCAATAAATGTTTGACTTTATTCACTTGAATCACACACGAATTAGGACTTATTGTTTTTATTTATTAAGAGGTTTATTTTGTTGAGGAAAAAGGACCATGGTTTTACTTCATTTTACTCTTGCATATTTGTTGACAAAGATTTCATCATATCAAATTTGCCCTCAAGTGTTCTGACCATAAAGAAGAGTTTAAGCCACAATTAACCATCGAGTTTCTTCAACTTTCAATCAGGAGCAAAAATCATCCTTTAAACTTGGAAGAAATAACGATTTGTACTTATTGTGATAATTATCAATATCGACAGATATGAAACTTTTTATTGTGATAACACTATTGTCCATATCATCCAACACTAATTCTAAGCAGATCTGAGCCACCTGGGCAACACAGTGGTTTCTTTTTTAGGCAAAATAACAAAATAATGAATAGCATATGTTTTGTCACCAAGCGTTATCGGAGGTGAAACAATGAGGGATACTTCTGTGCATTGATGACTGCTCTCACTCTGACCGGCACCAGAGATGAACACACTTCTGTTTTTACAGGACATGTGCAGTCATTGTTTTTTTTCCTCCTGTGTATTATGATGGTTAGGGGTGCAACTAACAATTATCTTCATTATCGACTAATCTGTCAACTCTTTCCACGATTAATCGACTGATCGGTTAGTCTATAAAATGTCAAGAAATTGTGAAAAATGCTCATCGCAATTTTCCAGAGCCCAATTTCAAAAATGTTACAATGTCAGATGTTCATATTAAACATGTTTAATAAAACACCAAAGTTTCAAATGATTTCTACCAATGGTTCGGTATGATGTCATTGCAAGCCGGATTTCCAAATATGGATATTTGATCCAGGCAAAGAATGCTGGCCACGCCCACAAAGGAACATGCGAACCTATCCCTGCAGCAACCTGGTAAACATGTTAGACAATGGCCAATCAGAAGACAGTAGGCTTTGGGGGGGCTGGGTCTCAAAGAAACAGAAGCATCTACAGCTTGTTTCACCTCACTGAAATGAGGGCCTGCGTGAATAGTTCCGAGTTTCCACAAGGACATATTAAGGCTTGTGCAGACTACACAACTTTCAGCGTCGACCGATGGCCATGCCATTCATACTACACAACTTGCCGTCTTGTGGCGGGAGTCTTGAATTTCTTGTGGCGTTCCAATACATAACTGATCGGCGACAGAGGGTGACACACTACTGTTGTGCTGGTCTCCAAACCACATTTTGTCAAGAAAACATGTGAAATGTAAAACGGGAATGACGCGAACCTACAGACAAAACAGCTGTTGTTTGTATTATAAAGATCATAATTGTGAAGACAAAGAATATGGGGCTACGGGGGTGAGTAAGAAGTGTTGTGCGGTGAAAAAGTAGCTGCCTGCTTTGCCGGCTGCCTCCTCTCATGGGCTGGATGTGGATGTCGAGTCGGCCGACTCTTCCAGATATTTGGCATGCTAAATATCTGGCAGATGTTGGCGATGTCTTAGAAATGTGTCAGGGAGCCGTTTGGCCACGTAGTTCACACATAACAACTGGTAACCGCCGATCAACCACTGATTTACTCCCGATCACAGCCTGACGGTTGCCGAGCTTGCCGAGCGGCAAATCAGGTTAAAAATAGTGTGTAGCGGGCCAAATCTCTACCTATCTCTACACAGGCAACCACCCTAGCCCAGCCTCTCCCTAACTAGTGACTTAAGCATCACGGCCAGTGCAGAGAAGCCAGAGCTTGAAAACCTTCCCTTATTGTTAAGGTCGTTAGCCGATAGGGCACCAAGGCTGTTGCGTTACACATTGTGCCATATGTTGTATCAGTGTAAAAAAGCAAAGCCCGCGTAATGACCAATTGGGAAGCTTCCGGTCAGTGAACCAATACGAACGCGGAAGTTCCTGAAACTTGCATTCTATCGAACGGCCAGCAGGGGCTCACTCTTCTGGTTGCAAAAAGAAGTCCAGCTCCATTAGAAATAATGGGAAGGAAAATGACCCTGCTTCTCAGCTGAATAATTACATCAGTAAACACTTTCCTAATGAGTTTATGGTCTCAGTCGCAAGTTTCAAGTCTTCTGCAATACAAAATGATGTTGATGTTACTAAATAATGGTCCCGTTTATTTTAAAAGCTTATTTTAAGTGGCTGTTCACTTTCTCAGGTGAGTACATTTAGTTTTAAGACTGTTAAAATGACACTTAACGTGAGCTACAGATGCGCCTAGCTAAGCAAGCTAGCTAGCTCTGCACACGGCTGTTAGCTCCGCCGCATCGTTACTTCCTGGTTGCAAAAACTCGACATGGCAGCGCCCTATCGGCCAAACTCGAGGCTTCAAAACGGTGAGTCAAAAACCAACAGGTGACCTCATGATGACTACCCCTCCCTCTCTCGCTCTCTCTCCCTAATGGAACACACTGCACAAATCTGTCCAACACAACACTGTCAGTGTCGGAGACCCACCTTTTCGAGCCTAGCATGCTATATATAGCTGGTAGTCAATATCGATGCCCCCCCTACCCCTACCCCCGCCACAATTACACTGTCATTCTGTGGGAAACACTGTACAGTCTATGGTAATGACAGATCTTCTTTATGGGTCTACTTTTGGCATTACGGGATCTCTGTTTAAAAAGGTGTTTTACAAGTTTTACATGGTATTTTACATGTTTGATAACTAATACCTGAAACAAAATATCAAAATGCACATTTATCTTGTTATCCTTTCTGCACACTCTTATTGTAAGTTTGGAGGATATCAACCCCAAGTCACGTCTTATAAGTTGAGAACTGACTGAACCATGAAAATGGGTTAGGCTTTGACAGGTTCATACAATGGTGTCAAGTCCCATCCAGCTCACTGGCTTTATGTGTAGGCTTCCCTCCCTGCCACTGAGAGTTAGTGAGGTCAACTCCTAGTTACATCACTGCTTGGAACTCAACCTGATAAAAACCGCCCTGGAAGGAAATGGGTCCAGTCCACTAAGACTGGGGCTGGGTACGTACTGTATTATGTGAAAGCAGAGGTTTTACAGTTCAAAGTAGCCTGAAAACGTTTTACATCATCTCATTTTAAGACATTCACTTAAAGATTTCCAGATATCAGCGTTTGTCAAAGCTTATGCCACAATAGACCATCTATGACCGTAAAACACTCAACAAATGTCACTATTAGGAAAAGTTCAACTGTCACAACTACTGTGAATACAAATATTCATTTGACAGCACAGCACAATAGGGTGTATATGTGTGTATAAAATAGGACTGCAAATTGTCCTCACTGTCACGTCAGGTTGACATTAATGAGAACGTTTGACTGAATAGAAAACAGGCTACATTCTGATCGAAGCTGTAGCCACGTCACCGACAACTGCAGCGGCCCAGAGCAAGACTAACATCCTCAGATGCATCTCAATTGAGTCACTGATGCAGCCCTAACCCATTTCCAAATGAGCGTCTGGCAAGACCCTCCTTGTCAAGGCAGATAGGATGACTGCGCTGAGTCGTGCGGACAAATGGTGAAGGCGTTGAGCTGCAAACAGAATGAAAATGACCAAGAGAGACACAGGGAGATACCGGGAGAGATGGAAGGAGGCATTGCGCTGGCTTATGCAGCTCCCACACACTTAATGTCTCCTTGTTGTCGGGTTTTTTTTGTTTTTGCAAGGATGATTCTAGGATGAATCACCATGTGACCTACATCTGAGCAACCAGGCTTAGAGAAAATTAAACTTAAATATATATCATTAGCTGGCTGCTCCCATCCACCTGTTCCAAATTACAGTCATTTAATAGCCTACTGCTCTTTCGGGGAGGCTTCAGCTTAACTGCTGATTGAAGAGCATGTGATTGTTTGTGTGCATGTAGATGATAGGTGTCAGTTTGTGATGTGTGTATGCAAATGTGTGTGTTTCTGGATGGTCACAGCTCTCCGCGGTGAGTTTGAAGGCTGCAGTAAAAATAAAACATGAAATCTTTGAAACGTCAAAGTGTATTCAAGCTGGCTGCTTCTTTTAATTTTGAAAGTGAAAAATGTACAGAATTGTGAAAGTAAACATTACTTCTATTAACTTTTCTCCTTTCAACTTTGATGTCCTGTTGGAATAAGATTAAACTACGGCTTTAAATTGAACTCACATGAAACCCAAGAACAAGATTTATAATGTGGATTTTTAGCTGATTCGAAAGCAGAACAAGAGGGAGAACAAATCACAACTTCCAGACTAACTTGACGCCCACCAGTGTCATTGTTCAATGCTAAAAGTAGGCTTAGTATAAATAATAGTGGGCAGGTGGGTCAGAAACTGGACTTTCACCCAAGAGACTGGTGTTTGTTTCCCATGTGAAATAAAAAGTCAGCAATGTTTATATTTAGTTAGGTAATAAAGTAACAGTTATTTCAACCAAAACCATGATCTTTTACTAAACCTAACCAAATAGCAATGTTTCACAACGTTAACCACTAGTTTTATGATCTAAAAAAATGATGCTAAAGGGTACCCAAGACATTAAAAAGCGACACCAAGGATCATATATGACGAGTTGGGAATGAGAAGGGGTTGCAGCACTTGACCCACTTGCCCTCAAAATGTTTTACTGATAATCAGAAAGCTTACATTGAATTGCTGAGAGAAGCACGCTAAGTCTCTCGTTTAAGGACCAAAGAATTATCATAATGTGTATGTATGACAAACACGCTGTTGTAAGCTTCCCTGAGGCGCTGTGTACATTCATTACATGTCTTCGTGAGAGTCCACTTTACTGTTGACTGAATCCTAGAAAGTCATTTTCTTGCTCAACATGGGGGAGGGTGCAGCACTCACAAGAAGACCCAAGATCCATCAACAAATTGCACAAAATATACAAAGATGGAAAAAAGAGCTGCTAGATTTGGAAGTGGACTGAGAAGCTGGTAGTCATAGTGGGGAAGTAAGTGGATCAGCGAGAATCCTGGTTCACAATTTAATACACATACCAGATAACCACAAGGTCCCAGATTCAGTTCAGACTGGGGAATTTTTTGCACATCATTACTGTCATACCTAAGCTTATAGACCATGACAAAAAAAGTAGTCTTAGTGTGGACATGTGAAAATAATAATGTAGCATAAGGTGCTAGAAGTTGCTTTACTTTGCTTTGCTCCAGATCTGGTTAGGCACTGGTTCAGCTCAAAAGACAACATGGATAGGTCAACATAGGTAAATGCAGTAACTGACACAGGGCACACACACAAACAGATTCAAACCACTAGATGCCGTCACCTCCTCCATGTTTCCAGTCTACATCTTAACAGAATCCTATTATATTTGAGTGGACTGGTATCACTTCTTATTAATATTAAGTATCAATAAGAATATTTACTTTGGAAATACAATTGTTTAAAGCAGTAACATGATAATATATATCTTTGGGGGTGGCCATAGATAACATCTACGGATGTGTTCCTGAGTAAGAAACTTAACCCTAGTTGCTCCAGAGGCATGGACCTGACCTACAGTATAGAGAAATTGTAAGTCGCTTTGGATAAAAGCATCAGCTAAATGAATAAACAAATGTCAATCATATATGTCATTGTTTTACAAATTTGTCTGTGCTCTTGTATGTTTTTTATATGCCATCAACTTGCCAGGGGCTGCAAATGAAAATTAGCCTGCATGATCTGGCACATTTACATGTATGACTCAAGCTACTCAATGTTAATTAATGTGAATTGTCCCTTCTTAAATAAAATAAACCTTAACATATCGTCATGATATGAATCCAGCGAAATGCGATAAATGATAACATGGAGACATTTGGACACACCAGAGAGCAGAAAGAATGTGTAAATGATCGAATGATCAATTAGCTTCTTCAGTTTTGGGTCCTGGTTTTGTGCATGCTGGCTCACTGTCACGCCTTCTTGAAACACTTAACACTAACCCTAATACATCAGACCAACAAGCAGCTACAGAGAATACAAATATTGCACTTACATATGTCTGCATTTTTTAAAAGTGTTTATCATGAAAGAGTAGTTTGTGGCCATAACTGCTCCTTCTCTACATACTGGCTGTGAAGACATCACTTTTTGGTAAAAGATAGAATAATGTTGTACGTATTGCCAATTGTTTTAAGACAGATTAAAAAGAATGGGACCTGATTCTTTATTGCTACCATTTGTGAGTTTAATTTGAAAACATGGAGCAGACAATAGTGTACTAGGAGTGAACATTTACAGTAGCGGAAGTAGAAACAGGAATCACTACATGAAGTAGGCAACACAGACCAATCATGTGCGACCTTCTGGAATCTGCTTTTCACTGCTTTCAGATTGTCCAAGCAATGTGTCTTGAACCCTGATATTGTCCTTAATACAGCTGCTGTTTGTTGGAAGGAGTCTTTAGTTCAAAGCCAGAATATAGTTTTGGAGTCCAGGAATGAAATAAAATTGAATCTGGGGAAACTGTGATGTTTCCACAGGGCTTCCAAAACACTACACTAGATCCAAATTTACAACTTTCACTGACTCACTATTCCCTCTCTCTCTCTCACACACACACACACTTACACAAACCCTTGTTATGTTTTTTTCCACTCAACATTTCTCTCTCCTCTGAGCTGTATGCAGACAGAGCTGGCAGCTAGTAAAGCGACAGGGGGAGCAAACAAACGACACGTGCACATGATCCTCCCTGGCTCCACACGCTGACTGGCTTCACACACAGTCACATGGCACAGGACCTTCCTATCAGAATCAGTATTGCTCCATGAAAGTCAGGAAAAACAGGATACAGGGGGTGTTGTTATAGGTCTGAGGCACTTTACCAGCGAGTTAATGGGATGTGAACAACGTCTGACACATTGGGGAACCCCAAGCTGACCTACAAAGTGGCAAGGACTTCGCCAGTGCTGAACAACTCTCCAGTTTGCTGTTACACAGTAAGATGTCAGTCCTTTCAATTACATTTTAAGTTAAATAGATTATTTGTCCCTGCAAACATACCCACAGGATCCACAATAAAGTTACAAAAATGGCAGTTGTCCCAGCTGTGGATCATGACCGAAATTTAAGAAATTGATCCAATATGTCCACCCAATTTAACATAAATCCAATACACCAGGTGATCAATTACTTCTGATAAAGAGGCAGGGGCAAACATGACACCAACAAACACAAAAGAATAGAAAACATGTATAATAATGACCTTTCAATTAAAAATAAATTTGCTAAAAACGAGAAAACACTGATGAAAAACTTTCAATACATGCACAGAAAATGAATCCACAAAAGTTTTGATAATCAGTTACTCACTTAAGTCATTTATCAAATAAAAAAGCCAAACATTTTTCATCAGTTTTCATTGGATTTACATGTGTTTTAAACAAGCATCAAAATAGAATTTCAGGATGTCACAGATAACTCATCTTTCATTTTTGTTTTATTCAACAAAAAATTGATTAATTTAAAAAAAAATCCAAAATGATTCAAATTAATTATGGCGTGAGGTGCAGCCCTAATGGAGTGACCAGATTTAAATGTTACTCAGCTTTCCTTAAACATTCCACATCGGTTACAGTTTTTGTAGTGGGTTTAGGTGGATGGCAAGTAATGAAGCATTTAGCAGAGGCACGGTAGAATCCTGTAGGACTGATGAAGATTCACGGATATAAATGTATTTTATGTTGTGCGAGACTGATCGAAAATAAGTCATATTGACCTTTGGAAACACTACTCTTTGAAGCTATTTGCCACCTCCATAATCCTCAAAAGAGCAAAGTCAGAATTCAATTGTGATATAAAGGAACTGAGCTCGCACCCACTCACACACACAAACACTTGACATAAACACACACACACGTCCTTTTCCACACCCTCAGTTATATAACCTTAATGCAAGAGACAGCTTGACTAAGACATCCTGGGCCTATCTAGTGATATCCGTTTACTTCGGCATGCTGGGGAATTCATTCATTCATTACCATGTTGAGCTGATGACCTGTGTGTCAAGAGAGATGAATCATGTGGAAAGGAAGCACTGGCCCAGGAGAGGACCAGTCTCTCTCTCTGTGCGTGTGTGTGTGTGTGTGTGTGTGTGTGTGTGGACAGGAGATGTTGCTGCCCGTCTCCATTCCTGCCTTCTGTTTTACATTTAAGTAAATCCACAAATACCCTCATAAAAACACACATTTCAGTCTTACGCATGTGTAAAAACAAATGCATGACAATAAACACATTACACTTTCAAACAGAGCAGAAATACTCTTTATTCTAGCATGTGTCTGTATAGAGTGGTGTAATTATTAATAACCATTAGTAGGGTGTAGGATATCCCACTTTTTAACTATCAATATGACAGAATCTTTCAATGTTTTGCAGATGAAGAATCTGGCATATTCATTTCTTGCAACAAATGAGAATGTAATGCCCTCGGAAAGTTACAAAGCCATAAGGTCCGCCAAAACATAACATTATATCCATTGTAAATATCCATGCAAACACTTCACTTAAAGAGCTGGTATTACTCATTATCAGGTTCAAAATCTTAATTAGGGGTTGTACCAGAACAGGTTTTTATGGTTTAATATTCAAAAAAACACCATATTTTCCTCATACTGCACATTGCGGCAGTTCCTCTTTGTACGCTCCGATCTTGAGCTACAGAGTGATGCATCTTACTTGTACAAAATCTTTGCTGGGAGTTGCACATGCGCGGTTCCCAGGTAAGGACTACTAGCCAATCAGAAGCAGAGAAGGACCAGTCGTAAGAAACAAGGTAGTGTTATCCAAATCAAAACCGCTTCAGACTGCGACCATAACCTAGCAGATGGTATAAGTTACTCACAAGTCCGCACAACCACACAACATCATTGTTCCACATCTTACCATAAACCACTTCAAAATTCACCATATTTCAACTCAATTTTACATCAAAATTGGCCAAACAATTTGAACGTTTGCTCAGTAGCTTTCACATCGAGTGTAGGCCTAATGTTATAGCTAAAACTTTAGCTGTGTTAGCCAACGTTCACTACAACTCTGCACTTGAACAGTCTGTGAAGTAACATTGCCGTGTTTATTTTAAATATAATTCACAACCAATAAAGAATACTTACAGGTTGTGATTGTGAATTTCCAGGCCTAAACAGAGTCGGAGTTGCATCACCTTTTAGGACTAAACGTTGAACTTAGGGCTGGACGATATGGACAAAAATGTTATTGTGATAAAAAGTTCCATATCTTTCGATATTGATAATTATCACGATAAGTATCAAATCGTTATTTCTTTTGAGTTAAAAGGCTGATTTTTTGTCAACACTTTATGCCAAACAGTGGATCACTTCACACATCTGAGGAAGAATATTCAAAACAATCGTGATAAAAATCAAAAAATATGCATGAGTAAAATTAAGTAGTAAGAAGCTTTTTTAGTCCTTTTTCCCCTACAAAATTAACATCTTAACACAAAAATTAAGTCCTAATTCGTGTATGATTTAAGTGAACTAAAGCAAACATTTATTGAATATTTATTGAACATTTATTTTATTGTTATTGAAAAAAATTATATTGTGATAATTATTGTTATTGTTTAATTGTCCAGCCCTAGTTGAACTGTTGCCGGTGTTCTGACGATCTAAGCTGCCTTCCTAAAAAATGCTACCATAGCATAAATCAATAGACTTGTCTCTCCTCGGCTACCCTGCTCCGTTTCCCATTGCAGATAGTACCCTGAGATAGTATGTAGCTTGTCGTCATAGCGACGCCAGACACAAATGCCGCCACATAATGTTCAATGCGACACACACACCAACGATCCACATAGCTTTCTCTTCGTTTTAGTTAAAACGTTTGAATATTCCTCAGAATGTAAAGACAGGTAAGCGGTATGAAAACCTTCCAGCTGTGTTTTCCTCTGCCGTTGTTGCTACAGCGGTCTGTGTGACGGCGAGAGCAGAGGGCTCTGTGAGCGGGCGGCTGGCCGGACACGCTCCTCCCGCGGGTCGCTTCCCCCGCAGCCACTTGAGGAGCTCCCCAACTCAGAAAATATTCATCACATTTTGGTTCCGCCATCACTTCTCGGAAAACTGCCAATATTCGAAATCTACACAGCTGATTTGTCACCTCAAAACTTCTCAGAAGTGGATTTAGTGATGAAATTCTATACGAAAACTGTAAAATATAAAACTTTCTGTTGCTGGCCTCTGTCTGGTGCAGCAATGATGATGCAGTGAATAGCGGATATTCTCTCTGACCAATCAGCGGTCTGCCGTGTTTTCACATTACATTTTAATGTCCCTCAGCTCGCTTGGAACCTCGACAGAGGTGAGGTGATCCGAAAAAAAGTACCTGGAAGCAGGTACAGGTACAACATTTCTACAATGGAAACCCAAAAAAAGGCGAGTCAAGCCAAAGGGCCTCTGCTCAGACTAGCTTGGTTTGAGGGCGTGCCTGACCCCACCAGCCGCTTGGCAAGCTTTATGATGCATTTTCCTTGTGACATCAGAGGGAAGGAAGCGAAACGGCTGGACTACAAACGAGCAGTTTTCAAGCAGTTCAGAGCACTGCTTTCTGTGGGAGATGGGAACTCCCTTTGGGCTGGACTTTGGGCTTTTTCACTTTACAAACCTGTTACATGCACAAAAAAGATAAAACTCAATAAAGGAGAGGGGAAAAGCCAAAAAGCATAATACCACCTCTTTAAGGATACCTTCAAAAAACCTTTTAAAGTGTAGGTCAGTCACCCAGTACCAGCTCTGTTCACAAAGTTTAGATAAAAATGATAATGAAGAGAGCCAGATTAATTATTAGACAAAACAATTATGGTCTTTAATAATCAGCTCCTACTGAAATGTGTCCACTTTTCCCAAATCAAAGCTTATAAAACGACACTCTCAAACCCACAATCATTGCGGTCAGTTAAATAAAATTGTATTGGCGTGCACAGATAATAGTGGTCAGCCAACAGTAACTCGCAGATTAGCTTCTTGACAGAAATAGCTCAACCCCTGTTGGTTAAGTGACCCTCGTGTTGCAGGTCGTAGTGGTCCATCGAGAGGTAGATAGTTATGGCGACGGTTTCTCTTTTGTACCTTCTCCATCAAACTCCTATGCAGAGAGACCAACAGGCGTTCAGGTTCCTGCCTGGCAGATGCACATTGAGCGACACAGGTCTCCCAGAGGCCTTTGGTGCGGCATGCAGGCGGGCGCAACTGACAGCAAAGCACAGAGCTGATGGTGACAAATAGTAGTGGACTTTTTACGCCCCAGCAACTTGCAACCCCCCACCTCCAACACACACACACCCCCAGCAACCCCACCTCCTCCTCCTCAATCTCTTTTTTTTGACACATACACAAGAGATTGGCGGCACAGCCCATCAACAGCTCCTGGCTTCTCATGCAGGGAAGGAAAAAACATCAACAACAAAAAAAGAAAAAGCAAGAACTGCAGAAATATTACTGTCATATAATACACTGTCATACTCCACCCTGACTTAATCTGAGGGAGGAGGAAAGTCTCAGGGAAGTGCAACAAAGTGAGGTAATGTATTGGAGATTTACACGACTGAGTTACATTTTTGCACTTACATGCACTAGTGATATTAGTCAGATTAAAGCAAGATTCACATTAACAAAGATGCCACATAAACACTTTAACCAGTTTATCTTCAAACCGTTAAATACCATCATAATCAAAAGAACAAGTTGATTAGCAGTTAGATATAAAGGTACTCTGAATATGAATAAATCCAAAAATAAGAAATTCCAGCGGTGGTATATTTTGGGGTGTATGTGATTAGAAATAACAACAAGTACATATAACTTAATTATTTTACTACTTCAAGTTTAATTTTGAGCTGGATGCCATGTATTAATTGGAATCTACTGTATGTGGGCTAATTAGCACTAATCACTTGGATGTACTGTAAACAACCCTGACCATACATCTGGCCATTATCCTGCTGGGACCATTAATTGTAAACTAACGTGAATAAATAAAAACCCAACGATCCACCTAATATGCATCAGCAGCAGCCTGACAACCATCAGCTCAATAAATATTAATGTATACTAGTATACTAAAATGAAAATAATTTATGGCTTGAAGCAGACAGCCGGTTCTTAAAATATAATATAGTTTATGACATCAAAACATGGATGTTACCATATATAAAGCAGGTAAAATTAGCACAACTTTAAACATCTCCAAATACATACCCATTGATGCAGCCATGTTATTAATCAAAAAATCACACTACAACAACCAAGAGGGGATATATTACAGAAGCAGTTAAACACTCACAATATTCGGTATTTGTGAGTATTCATATTTCACAATGGCACGAAAGCATTGTAAGATGAATATATGTGCCAAACAACAAGAACAAGATAGAAATGCAAATTAAAACCAATGCAAATATCGCACTTAAGTAGATAACATAAAAGCAAAAATTAGCAGCCAACAGATGCCAAGACAGCATATACCACCTTAGCTTAACGTTACCTTGGTCTATGAAGAGTTGCTGTAGCACTACTGTCAGAGTGGACAGAAAGAAAAACTACACCTCTGGCTTGAAATTACTAACATTTTGCTGAATACCGGGGAGATAGCCACAAAACAAGATTATTACCCTAAACTGTTGCAGATTTGCATGTTTATGAAAAGCTACATGAGCAGCAGAGCAGAGCGACAACTGGGAGGGTTAGTGACAATTCAAACAGCCCGCCAATTTAAAAATTCTCTGTTGGATATAGGCAGTGCAGTTCGTCATGATACATTAGGACAGTTTGTAAAAATAGTCCATTGAAAAAGTAAAAAAAATAGTCCATTGAAAAAGTTTTTAAAAAGTTATGATTATATATATATATATACACACACACACACACACACACATGGTAGTATGATACGTGCAGCAATGTGTAAAAAAAAAAGTGGATGAATGTCAGGTTCGACCCATGCAAACCAAGATACAATCACCACAGCTGGTCCAATCAGCACCTCTCTCAGACCAAACAATCAAAATTGAGGCGACTCACCTGACTGTAATCCACCGATAGATTATATTCCAACAAATACTGTCTTTTTACATTGTCAAAGATCCAGACAATCCAATCCAGTGAAATATTTAGTTCAAAACACACTATTCCATCAATAAAACCCCAGGGACTGCTGCGGCCTGGCTCGTACGTATTTTCGTCCGATTTGAATGTAAACCTGTAGACTGTATATAAAAAGATGTAAACAACTACATCTTGTTTTCAAATTAGCCACTGAACTCTGACCTTTCGAGTGACTCCAAATCCGACCCAATAGGAGCTCATATGTCCCTTTCACAGCCAATGAGAGCCCGCGCTGTAAGAAAGGGCCAGCCCCTATTATTTCCTGGATAGGGCGAGCCAGAGCCCTTTGGGCCGAGCCAATTGCAAGTAATAGTGCCGATGACTGGCACTCCCCTGTAGCCAGAGCCCTTTAAAATTCTGAAAATAACGATATCAAGGGGCGAGTTCAATCTCAAAACGTTTTGCACCGGTGTGCAACATTATTATTATTATTATTATTATTTTTACAATTCTTTATTTACACAAACATAAGTATTACATTCATGCAGTAGTAGCATTGTAAAGTAAATGCTCGAGGAAGTGCATAGTCAATATAATAAACGAAAAGGACAAGTTTGGCAAAATAATCTAAAGTTACAAAAATTACAAGTTGAAAGCAACACATACATAGGCTACCTGTCAAGTATCCCGTTTTGGCCGGGAAATTCCCGTATTTTAGGCTACCCTTCTTTCCCGCCGTCCTCCCGTATTAGTATTTTCCCGTAAATCTCCCGCATTTTAACCTGCGTTATTAAAAAATAATAATAGGCTAATACCCGGGCGCCAAGTCCGCGGCCGCAGTTGCTTTTCTCAGGCTGCACAAAGTTGGAACCACACTTTTGCCTAGTCTCGCGGCATTTTTCTCTGCAACTGCCGCGAGATCAATCATTGATCTCAGCTCACAGTAAGCTGCTGCAGGTAGAATGTGTCCGACTTTACTGGGCCGTTTTATTTTATACCCCGCCCCTGCAGTCACCTGCAGCTCATTAGACTATGAAGTCGGCGAAAGTCAGCCGCCGTTATCTCGAACACACCTATACCCAATCTGAGCTCTGTCACTAGCCTCGCGATAACTGCCACCTGCAGGTAGGCTAGACGTTAGACAACAGAATAGTTTGCACTCTACTCTCATGTAAAATTAACCACTCTGGCCCAGCCCACAAATACACTCCTGTTGGAGCCATTCTGTCTGTTGGGATGGGGTGGCGCTGTGTTCTGCCACAAGTCTATTTAAGACTAGTGTTAATTAGTT
>JAPMOB010235186.1:0-11190 GCA_029875015.1 Lepomis gibbosus | reverse complement strand
AGAGTTTCTGTGGGAGATGGGAACTAACTTTGGGCTGTTTCACTCTGCAAACCTGTTACAGCACAAAAAGGTTTAGAACTGAATTAGGGAAAGGGGGAAGGCAAAAAGGAGAATACCAGCTCTTTAAAACATCTTGCAACTAAAACACTTGTGCTTGTGGTTATCAAATTTAATTGCTGGTCTTTAACTTTGTCTCCTGCATGAAAGTCTGACACACTACAAGACCATCTAGCCCCCAAACCTCCACATAAACCTCCTTACTTTCCTCCTACACACAACTTCCTCCATTGGCACCGAACGTTAGCACTGGACACAAGTGTGAGATGTGGAATCGTCCAATTCTGATGAAATTCCTAGGAATACTCTGTCTGCCTGATTTCGGCCTCTGTTGGCCTCCAAGCATTGTTGGCTGCTTGAGATACTGCAATGTGTTATCACATATGAGTTGTTTCTGCTGGACTGCTGATACCACAGTGGCGTGTTTACCTGTGGGCCAAACATTGACATCAGAAGGGAAGGGGATGTGATGGAAAATGATAACGTTGGTGTAAAATATATAGTAAACAAACTGTGGGAAGTCTCGATTAGCAAAAACAGGCCTCGGCCTTCTGCTATCTGGGTCTTATCTGGGGGGTTAGACTGCAGGAGGTGAGCCCATCACCAAAGATGTCTGCATGACCTTTATCAGAAATCTCAGCAATGCAGAGCCCTTTTAGGAGCTCAAATCATACCTGGCCTATGTCTCTGTTTCTTCTAAAAGAGCATCTCGCCATCACACCTCTCTTTTACTTGAAGACATTTGAAAGGACGTGAACAAGCTCATTCATCCATGCAGAGCTCAGTGTGTGTGTGTGTGTGTGTGTGTGTGTGTGTGTGTGTGTGTTTCTACTTGGCACTCAGAGAGCCCTGCTTTTACTGAGGAATTAAGTTCAGCGGCACGCCCAAACAAGTTTCCCGGAGTGTTTGCCTTTTCCAGGGATTAAAAGCCTCACTATGGGGTTCTCAGCACGACCTGCATTGACCCGGTTTTTACTCAGCACAGCAACCAGCAGGAGGTAGAGGGAGAAATCCTACACTTTTCTCATGTGTTTCTTTTTTTTTGCACAGATGGGAAGAGAGGTTGAAACAGGTGGGAAGTTCCACAAACAACCAGATAAACACAATGAAAGCGCACAATGGAAGACTGATAGATGAGGTTAGCACCCACTAAATCCTCTCACATCAAGACAGAAGTGCCTTGAAGTGATTTGCAGATGACACAGATCAGCTATGGGGATTTGAACTGGAGAGAGTTGATGGAAAGGAAGAGGAGAGAAGGAGCAGTTAGTGCTGAAAAGGGAAAGCTGGCAAAACTCTGTGTGTGTGAGTGGAAAGGGTGAGGGAGTTCACCAGGCTGGAGGGGGGTGTGTGTGTGTAATGGTACTTGATGACCGGTGAGTGTTACAGTGGATAGATGGAAAAGTGTGTGTGTGTGTTGACCCAGTTTATAACGAGCACACACACTCAGGATGAGAGCAGGGCGAGAGACATCAGAAAGCAGCTGCGCTTTTGTTTGAGGCAAACAGCCTCTCTGTATCTCACAGCCGTGTTTGAGGACAGGAAGCCGACCAGACGTTGATCCGATGATATTTTGCAAATATCTAGTCCCATCTCATAACAAACTTTATTCTAAATGATTATAAAATCGGCTTTGATGTTGACATAAACCCACGGCCCACTCAAAAGCTGCTCTGGAGCTTTCAGTCGTATCACACAATCTTCCTGGGCAGATGGAGTTGCCCAGTTTCTTAGAAATATAGATTAAAATTTCCATTTTTTGTCCGCGCACTTCTAGATATTCTAGATATTTACTGTTGACAGATTTCATTCAGGATAATAGAGATTAAACAGATTTTTTGTTTCCTGCATACTGGATCAAAATGTCACATTGCAATCATTGTTTCCTGAAAATGTAAGTAAATATAAATGGATATAAATACATATTTTGGGAAATACATATATTTGCTTTCTTGCTGAGAGTTAGACGATAAGATTGATATCACAAGCCACAGGGAGCAGCAGTTTAACGTAACTTAGCATAAAGACTGGAAACAGGGGGAACAGCTAGCCTGGCTACAGTCCACCTACCAGCTCCTGTATAAACTCCTTAATTAAAACGTTATAGCTTGTTTGTTTAATCTGTAATCTTTTGTGCTTTTTTTTTAAATTACCTTTTAAACAGCTGGTCACTGTCATTTTTAGCAAGTGTTACTAAAACAGGAATAAATAGTGCATTTGTTAGAGACTAAATTCGCTTGTGTATTTATTCCCATTTTGTGCTCTGTTGTAAACTTTTTCAGACCTTCGTGACATGTCATCAGGATATATGTGGTAGCATGAATGACATTATCTAGCCTAAACTTCTGTGTGTCTAATATGCAATTACCCCACTTAGACAAGCCTTTTTGGGTTTAAATACTTAAATGATAATGTGAGGAATAGACAGGGACTAAGCTCCCTTCTTCCCTTCATTCTTGCTGGAGGACGCAACAAAGCTTGTTGCCCCAGCAGATAACAGCACAATCAGAAATCTTCTGCCGTGTTGGCTGTCTCACCTTTATCATCGGGACTCAAGCCAAATATTATAAGAAATTATCCACCACTCACACTAAAGGGTGAAAGGTGAAAGGGGTTATCACATACACTACAATACATCTGCTCAATGCATCACATCAGGTTAATAGAAAGAGGAGTGTCTGTATTTTTTGACAGCATTGAAAGTTCCGCTTTCTAAATACCCTAAAAACCACAATCCTGATCCGGCTTTGGATTGACAGACAATACTTGTTAGTAGATACATTCATTTCATTCCATTTGTAGACAATAGGAATGTGTAGAATACAGCCATCCTTCTCTGTATTATAGACATTCAACCACAACATCAGACTAAAATTCAGCTAAGATGGTTTTTAGCTCAGAATATGTGGTGAAGTCATTGTGTAACATCTGGAGGGTCGGTGTGCGCTTGGATGTGTGTGGGAAGAGTGGGGGTTGTACTCAGTGATCGCTCAGTATGACAGAGCAAGACTGGAAGGTTTGTGTTTGGGGTAGTTTTTTTAACTTTTGGGAAGCTTCAGGAGCCAGATCAAGGAGGGGAGGGAGTAGACGAGAAGGGGGACCTACGGGGAGACCATTTTCCATTGGTCATCTCCGTCTGTTTTTCTGTATCGTCTCTGTTTGAGGCCACTTCTGTTCGTATTGCTCATTCTCTCTCTCTCTCTCACACACGCGCCCTCTAATATCAGTCAGTCAGATAACGACTGACTCATAATGTTGAACTTTGATTGGGCATATTTTTCTTCTCGATGAAGTCGACGTCTCCCCTGTGACACTTTCTATTTTTAACACATTTCCTGTCATGTCTCTGCGAACATGTGGATTTTAAAGCGTTCTTTTATTTAAGTGTGAAACATTAATGGGACTGAAAAGAGGTGTTGGGCCACGCTGTTAAACAGGAAATGGATATTTAGGTTTGGAAATGATCTGCTGTGATTTTTCCTTTTTCACATTCTGAACTTGTTTGTTTATGTATGTGTGTTCTCCTTGTCCTCGCCTGTGGGTGGAGAATAAATACACAGCCCTGTTGGATGTCACACCCACTGTTATTCTCTCTCACATCCTGTCGTTTACATCCGTTAANCATCGCTCCGCCCCGTCACATTGTTGTTTAAAGGAAGGATTCAAATACATGGAAATATCAAGTCACATGTTGTCATTTTAATGCCAATTTTTGTTTTGTATGTTGACCATAACGGTAAGTAAACGCCCCTTAACTTTGCAGTGTATGTAATCAAACATAAAGCATGCTACAAAATACAGCACACATTAACGACAGTGGTTGATGTTAAAATATACATCTGGGGACTAATTCCTCCTCAGATACACCTCAAACTAAAGCACCTGACAAGTCACTTTGCCCTTTGACCCACAGAAACTCCCTGTGAGGACTTGGTGCTCTAGATTATGTTTGGTACTCAAATGTTGAATGTTTGTATGTATATAATATTATACTGTATATTATAATGATGTCCAACCAATAACAAGCCCTAACCAGGAACCAACTACTTTTCCCCCCTAACTACTAACTTTAAACATAAATGAGAGCTAATGGACAAAAGTGACTTGTTAATTATTTTTAAAGGAAAGTACCAAATGTTCACATCCTCATTTGAGAGAACTGGGTGCTTTTCTTTGTTGTATGTGATAGTAAAATTAAATATTTTGGAGGTTTTGGGCTGTTGATCAAAAAACCCCAGCAATTTGAAGACGTTATCTCGGGCTTTAGGAAACTGCTGCCGTCATGTTTCACCTATTCTGACATTTTAAAAGTGTAACAATGAATCCATTAATTACAAGAAACAAGCAGATTCACTGATGAGAAATAGAATCATTAGCCCTCATCATGTCTGGATTTCCCTGTTAGCTGAAAACTGCTTTTCCCCTCCCATTACTGTCCTGTTTTTCCTGGTGCATTTATGGCTTCCTTGATTAGTAGACAGGTTTGGAAAATCAAGCTGGCATCATTTTCCAGAATCTGGGTCAGTGTGTGTGTTTTGCTCTTAATCTTGTGAGAACCAGTTTGAGTCTCCCTTGGAACGAGGACATTTTTGTGCAGCGAGGTCATTTTGACTTCAGCTCGTCCAGGCAAATCAGACATTATGGAACGAATGATGTCAATAAGACCGAGTGTGTTTGTGCGTCTGAGACTGTAAGCAGTGTGTTAGAAATGATGTTCTCACACATAAAGCTGGAAGTACTCCCAACACAGTCCAGACATGAGGCGTTGGTGCTGGCCTCGCCTCCTGCAGTCTAACCCCCCAGATAAGACCCAGATAGCAGAAGCCCTCCGAGGCCTGTGATTTGTCTGGTTATGCTGACACACACAATATCAATGCCACAGCAATGACAGCGCGCCAGCCTCTACTCTCAAGTGGTCCAGAGTGATATATTGTCCTGTTCGCTATCATGGTTATCTGGTGCATGACTTGGCTCAGCTGAAATCTGGCAAACACTAATGATTTTAGTTGTTTTTAGGAGATTTATTTTGGCAGCTTGTGTTGGGTTTGATCATACATAAGCTATTGTTATACATGCTAGGCTCTTGAAAGGCAATGCCACATATTTTGTTGGTCAAACACTTTGTTCAAGACAGACATGGTCCCCAGAGATGAAATCCTGAAAATATATGTTGATCTTTGCTCATTTCTGGTTGGAAGAGGGTATTATTCTGTTTGATTTTGCCCTGACGACAAAAATATTACATAGTCATCCTTTTCAGCTCTTATGGAAGTTGCAGCAGAAGTTAGTTTAACGAGTAGTAAACATAACATATTTCATTATAATTGAAGAAATATGCTGATTTAAGAGTTGTTATTTATTATATAAAAACTTGACATACATTCTCTTATATTTTGACACTGGAATAAAACTCAAAATCTTTGTAATTTTTAGAAACCTCTAGTTTTGGAAAATGTCAAAATCTGCTGCTGTGTTTGATGCAAAAAAATGGTATTGTTATTAGTCCATGCAGACTGCTCAAAGCCTAGTTTCCTGGCTCTGTGTGGCTTTTTGCACTTGAAGTTATTGGTATCAAAGAGTTAGTGTAGAGTCAGTGAAGGAATCCCTGCCACTCTGCAGATAAAGGTTCTACACATGGACTTTAGCTAAGTGTTAAAACAGCTTGCACATGTTAGGATTCCAACAGAGAGTTGTTGTGCTTTGACTTGCAGCAGCAGGAATGGGATGCACCAGTTTCACTCATGAAGGCTACAGCAACTGAGCTTCAAAGAAGCAAATGTTGTGCTGTTTTTGTTTTTTGTCTCTTGGGAATCTCACCAAGGCGAAGTAGCCAAAAAAAACATTAGGCAAAGCATTTAAACAAGCAGGGCATCAGCGGAAGAAGAGTGTAACACGCTGATGATACACAGAGCAACTTTTAGAGCAATCCTGCAGGGCAACGTTGTCGTCAATGGTAATGAGTAAAGATTACTACCGTAATCCGGTTCAACCACCACTCCGCCCCGCGCCGCCGCTATGCATGTAAAACCTAGTCGGACTTGCCTCTAGCAAGATTGCCCAGCAACATTGCTCAAAAAGTTGCCCCGTGTATCATCAGCCTCTCATGTAATTAACCTGGAATTGTACTTGATGTCTTTGCTTCATTTAGGCCAAAAAAGCACCAAAACTGAAATTGGGTTTTTATTTTGGTAACGAGGCATGTTTCTCTTCCTGTTTCCTTTTTTGTTTGGACCAAACCTGAATAAACCCTGAAGTATTTTTATTGCCTTTCTTGCAGTGAAAGACACTAAATAAATTTTAATCTCAGTGACGCTTTACCACGAAAATTAAGATTGTTTTTACTCGTACTCTTTAAAAGGAATTGGAAATACAATTTAAAGGATTAAAATAAAAGAAAGTGTGAGTTATACAAAATTAGGGGCAATATTGAGGAAAGAAAGTAAGATATAAAAAACTAAATGTTTGACCATAACAGGGTTTTAAGGCTGTTCTCAGAAATCATAAGTTGAAACCAATGCCGTTTTAATATAAAAGCATTGACTAATGCTTTATAGTTGCCAGGTTATTACTGTTATTTATCCTCCTTCAGTGCACGTGTTGTGTTATTTTAGCGCTTTAATTCATCAGGAAGTTTCCTCCAGTGGAGAGTTTTTCCTTAATGACTGCATACTGTAATTAGGGAAAGAAACCTTTGTTTTTCTTTATAATTACAGATTACTTACAAAAGTTTGTTTATGGCTTATTAGAAAATGAGAAACAGATGAACCTTTATTAATGACATAAGGGGTTTTCAAGGTCTGGTACTGTGGGCCAACTCTCCCCCATAAACCACATTGAGACCCCCAGATTTGTCACTCCTGTTATTATTATTATTATTATTGTCGTATCTCTGTTTGTGGAATGATCACGCTTTAAGTTTCAGAAGTACAGTTAGCACATTTTCTGGGGTGCATAGCTGTGGGCAGCAACGTGAGCGCTGTATTTGTTTACATTTTTGCAAATTGGTAATATAAAAAGAACGTACAGACAACTATCACCGGATTACTTTGACTATGAAGAAAACTTAACGATGTCAACATCTCTCTGGAGATATGAGGAGCATTTTTCCCAAGCAGATTTCAGTGTGTTTGCGATGGAGAAGAATGCTGATTTTTGACACGACTTGCAGCAGTGGGGCGCCAAGGGTTTTAAAGTACAGCAGCAGATAAAGAGGTTTTTCAGTACATTTTGTCAGACTGCCAGATAAATTGTCAGATATCTCTTCAGACTTTATTACTGGTTATCAGGTTATGATGGGACACACGTTGGTCATTAGTGGCGGATACAAGTTTACAACTTCAATCCAAACCAAACAAATGAGTCATTCAGTTTATCGTCACATAAATTCATGTTGTGTTTGCATGATGTGTGCTCTTGTGCGATGTGAACTTGTGTCATCAGCAAAAGTACACACACACACGAGTCCAGGGCAAGGTACACACAAACTAATACACACACTCAGGGGAGATGACCCTTGGGCCTGTGTTGGTTTGAATGTGTCAGGCCTTTTTTCCCATTTTACTCTTTAACATCTGGTTTTGAGTTGCTTTTCAGTGGAGGGTGGTATGCCCATATCATCAGACTTTCCTCTACTCCTACCTCTGAGGTTTAAACCTCTGATCCTTTGGGGTTAAATCAGACACACACATCTTCCTTTACAGAAGTCACAGACCTGTGAGGACATTCCTTCTACCCTTTTCCTCCTCCCAGACCGTTAATTTAACTGCTAACAACACAGCACAGCTGTCGAGGCTTTTATTGTCAAGCCTTATTGCTTGCACGGTAAATAGTTTTTTAGGAAACAGGACTATTGGTGAGTTTTCTTGCCAGGTAATAAGAACACAAAGTATTTTATTGCTACTCCATATGAACAATGTCAGCATACAAGGCAAATGCTGTGGTAAAAATATATAATATAAAAATGGGTAGCAATGTTTTGTAAAAGTGAAATCCTTACCTTCACCTGTTTGGGATTGCTTCCTAATAGAGTTTATAAGGCTTTCAGTATCTACGCCAATACAGTCAAGCCCCTTTGGTTCAGACTGAAATATCTCGACCACTCCTGGATGGATCGCCCAGAAATTTTGTACACGTATTTATGGTCTAAGAGGATGAATCCTGCTGACTTTAAAGATCCCCTTAGTTTTCCTCTAGCACCACCATGACTTTCACATTTGTGGTTTTGAGTAAAATGTCAACCATTGGATGGATTGCCATGACATTTGGTTTAGAAATTCATCTTCCCATCAGGATGATTTGTTAAAACACTGGGGAGCCTTTTCTCTTCATCAAGTCAAAAATGTTATTTGCTCAATACTTTAGAACCCAAACATGCAAAGCTAACTACATTCCTGTGTTAATTAACGAATGCTAGCATGCTAATCACACCCTAATCAATGCTAGTGTAGATAGTAAGCATTGCACCAGCTAAACATCAGCATGTTAGCATTAGCATTTAGTTGAAAGTACTGTGTGTCTATGCACTGCCCCACAAAGCTGGCTGGTCGAGTCTTGTTTTACCCACAATTCCCAATGTCACCAATTTGCAGCTCAAACGTAGCTAATATTTCTTCACACAGCTATGTTTGTGTTCAGCAGACTTTTCTGACCTACTTTGGAGTCTTCCCTCCATGGCTATTTGTCTGGTTTGATCAAGATCAGACATATTAAAAGTATAGCTGAAAGGCTTGTCTCTCCTTGGACGACACAGGATTTCTGCTTACAACACTGATGTTCCACCAGAACTGGAGAGATAATCGCTCTGCATTTCCTCCTCCGTCTACAGTCTTCATTGTGGCTTCATTAAAAGATTACAATCTGCACTTTCAGCCGTGTTCTTTCTCCGCTTCGTTTCTGTTATATGGGCGAAACGTTATTCAACAAAATATGAGAATAGCCTCTTTGTTATCACCACTGCTCCTTGAGAGAAGTTAGTGACCTACAGATTCTTGCCCTACTTCCAGTTTGAAATCCCAGTTTTCCAACATAGGCTTCATCTCTGGAGGTTCTGTTTCCCAGCTGGAGAGAGTCAAGTTACAGTTAGCCCTAAATAACACCTCTCTGTTGGGATGCAAAGACAAAGAGGTTTCTGTTGTGTGTGTGTGATGAGTTACACCCGGCCAGTTACCGACCATGCAGCCCTGCATCACATCTTCTTTCTTCCACACACGCCTAAACACAACCACAACCACTCAGTCCCACTGCTAAAAGAAATGACAGGGCGCGTAGAAATCCTCACTATGTGTCTTTGGTGTGGTTCTGTTTTCATTCAGGCGGAGTCGGACCTCTCCCATTTCCTTTTCTTAAACAAGATGAGGCTTTATTCCTTTCTGCTGCCTCATGTTTGGTGGATTATTTGTTTATTTGTGTTCAGGTTTTAAATGCGTTTAGAACTGTTCTGCTGTGTTGCAAAGCAGAGAGTAGCAGGATTGCGCCACAGAGAGAAAAGGGGGATGTCAAAGGCCATATAAACCCAGATTTTAATCCACAAAATATGGCTTAGCTTTTCTTAAAGATGGGTTCTGTATGTAATTACTCCTCCCTGAAAACTACACCCTCTTTCTTTTACCATCAAGATGCTTTCTTTTCTTTTCGAGCTAAAACCTAATGTGAATCACTCTCATTTTCTTACTTATTCTTACGTCTGATCATTTTAGAACTTTCCAGAATTGTACAGAAAATCCCGGCAAACTGTGCATGGAGCAGCGAATACTAAAACATTTGGTTATTAGAACAACATATTTTATTGTCACATGCATGTAGCGAAATTCATCCTCTGCATTTAACCCATCCCAGAAGGAAGTGTCAAACGGCACTGGCTGGAGAACCTAACTTGTTTTTGATGGTGGGGGAAACCGGAGCACCCGGAGAAAACCCACGCAGACACGGGGAGAACATGCGAACTCCACACAGAAAGGCCGGGGCAACCGGGGTTTGAACCCACAACCTTCTTGCTGTGAGGTGACGGCGCTAACCACTGCACCACCGTGCCTTAATAAAAATGTAAACAACCATTACAAGGAGTGCTCACATAGCATGGAGGGAGCTTAAAACAAGGTGTCGGCAGTCTGGAGGTTTTTACTCAGGCCTTACACACAAACAACGAAGAAAACAGCTTATTAATTACACTAATATCAGATCTTAAGTCAGCATCAGCAGATGCCCAAAGCCCAGGTCTTGGTATTGGGACTGAAAAGTGGGATCGGTACATCACTAATATGACATAAGATATTCTAATTATATGTAATTGTATGTACAAGAACATGGGGAGAATCTGAAGAATACCAGATGTTAACTGTGCAGGTAAAGATATTTTGCTTCTAGATCTAACATAAGATTGTTATGCAAAGATGTCTTTTATTTAAATTTAAGAATATTTTCAAACCATTTTTCTTCAAACATGAACAAAGTTCACTTTTCATTTTTAACATTTTTCCTGGAGACACACAGCAGAGCACTTCCATGGTAACAAGCAGCAGCAGGTATTTTGTTCATTTGACCTGACATTATGATCATCTCTGCAGAAACTGTCGGTGTGTGTACGATTTGTAAACTATTGTGAATATTTGCCCATAAGCTGATGTTTTCTGCCACGTGCACTTTCACCCAACAGACACACGCTTAGACATGCGTTCATACCGTGGCTTGTTCATGCTGATAGTTATTCGGTGTATAAATATGTAAATATTTGTCCCCCCTCCCCAATGAATTCACGGTATGCTGTCGGTGCATTACACACACACACACACACACACACACACACACACACACACACACACACACACACAGGCCTCAAACCGGACCATTTAGGGCAGCATATGGTGGCTGGAGTGTGCTGTGTGTTTATAGAGTGAAAAGGTCATGCTCTCTCTCTCTGTCTCTCTCTCTCGCTCTCTCTCTCTCTGAACTGCATTTTGCATTTTTTTATAAAAAAAAGTAATAACTTACATATTGTTTTATGTGAAGAATCTTTTTGATAAATAAAGATGATTGAAAAATCAAAAATCTCTCTCTCTCTCTCTGTCTCTCTCTCTGTCTCTCTCTGTCTCTGTCTCTGTCTCTCTCTCTGTCTCTCTCTGTCTCTGTCTCTGTCTC
>JAPMOB010235178.1:0-12262 GCA_029875015.1 Lepomis gibbosus | reverse complement strand
CACACACACACACACACACACACACACACACACACACACACACACACACACACACACACACACACACACACACAGGTTCACTGAACCTGAACATAACCTACAACAATGAAAGTAAGTAGGCCTGTAATGCAAAAGTCCAAAAAGACGTCCTATGGCCTCTACAAAAACCTACTGATTACAGTGTGCAGTCACAAGTGTCCATAAAGCAAACAGCACAAAAATACACACATGTAGTCTATCTTTCAATGATTTCTAATAGATATATTTAATGTTTTCTACAGTCTACAAAGAAAATACAGTTGCGCAGAAGCACAGAAGCCATGTGTTCACGGAGCACTTGTTTGCCTGTCTGTTCACAGGATGAGCGCAGTGAGACCCCGCGGATCCAAAGAGTAGGTTACCTACGCAGGACGAGCGTCACTCACTGTCTGAAAAGGCTTATTCGCACACAAATGCACAAATGAACGTGGAGAAACGGAGAGAGAGACACGGTGGATGCACGATTGTCCTGCTTGCTAGATTATAAAAAAGCTCGCCATATTATCGCTGCCGCTGGTCAGGTTGACAATTAACGGCAGGCCAAAACAGCCCACCGGCCACTGTGAAATGTCCCGACTCCCCCGACGGCCAGTTCGCTGCTGATACCAACTACAGGTGAAGATAAAGTTACATGATAATAGTGAGTAAAGCAGCTAAAAGCTAAGGCAGACAGTGTGATGTTGCTTTGATAAAGAGGACCTTCGTGTAACTGACTGATCAAAACATTTGCACGGAAGTGACAAAAGATGTGTCTAAGCTTGCAGACAGGGATACATTACACCAAGAAAACTAAAGTTAGCTGCTGTACAGAGTTGATGTTTTTTTGTGGCTGTGTTATAGGCTGCAGTCTGGCTGACAGTAACAACACTGGTTTGTGCTTAAAGGAAAGTCATTATAAACTAAACCGTTTTGATTGGCTGTATGTAAAAAAGCTCTCCAACTACATAAATAGATGATCAACAGCATGCCAACTGTTATATGTACTGACAGGCAAGCCCCGTGTCTCATATACTGTGTGGGAGACAGTCCCACATGCTTGCTAGTAAAGCTTAGGGAAGCGGCAGTACGCTGCTCTTTCAGGGATAGTTAACCAGACATACACTTGCCAAACCAACCACTCTAAAGCATTTTAAAAAAGCATAAATCTTAGAATTGTGTGCTATATCTTCTTTGCGTTGTACTGCTCAAAGTTGTAATGGGTGTTTTTCCCCCAATGGCCACAAGCAGTATTCAATACTTACTATTATTATGTTTGTCTTCAAAAATTCAAAGTTTTCCATACAGATTTAGCCAAAGTTGACGTATCAGGGTGATTGTCGGTACGCACGGTGAACCGAGCTCCATAAAGATAATCATGGAATTTCTCCACCTTGGCACTCTGAGCTATGAGAAGAAACACCATTGGAGCCAGCATGTAGGATATCTGGTTCATGCATACAATAGTATGAAGTGTGATGCAACAGGGTATTCGCCTTACTCCTTGATGTTCATTCGAGAGGCCAGGCCTACCGTAGACTTGTGCTTTGGTACGTCTCCTGATGGGAAGAGAGAGAGCCATTCACACTATAGGCATCTGTGCAGAATTGCTCCCATCTTTCTCCAAAGGGTTCTGACTCTCTCAGGTTCTTAGTAGGGTCTTTGTTGTGCTTCCTACTCTTCTGTGTTGGGGCATAACCTTTTGTTAGCTCTGTCAGTGGCTTGACAATGGCAGTGTAGTTGGCCACAAACCTGCAGTAATAACCACAGAAGCCCAAAAAGGATTATCATAATCTGCAGTCTCTCTTTAGGTAACCAGATCATCAAACATCTCTGGTTCATTCTGTTCAAAAATTCATTCTGACCTTTGCGCAGTTATTCTGGAGGACCACATATGAATACACAGAACGTTGGATACAGGGTTCAGAAAAAGCAAACTAGTCATGGTTCCTAATCACTAAGGAGTTTCACAATGTATGCCACATGTGTATGTGATTTCATTTCACAGGCATGTACAAGGAGGCCCAAAAGTATTCTCATAGTTAATGGAAGCTGAGACAACATTAACCTCCTCTCATGTATCCAGAGTGAGGAGTGGAGTCACTTCAAACAGACACACACATGCACCTTCAGCAGACATCGTTTTTGCTATATATATGGGGACAGTGCATTACATTACAGTACATGAATGGCCCAGGGTCTTGCCCTAACCACAAAACAAGTAACTACTGTAGCCCAGGAATTAACCTTAACCAACAGCCCCAAAATCAATCCAAAAATGTCTTCATAAAAAACATTGTGCCGTCAAAATCGGTCCCCATTAGTATAGAACCACCAAACACATGCACGCGATTCATAGAAGTCTGAGGAGAAGTCTATATGAAACATCTGTTCCAGTCACGGCATCTCTTTCTCAATTATTCCAACATTTGAATCCACACAAGTCATTACCTCTCGCCTAAATCAGCATTACCAAGCAGAGAAGGCGGCACACACCTCAACACTTGTAAATCCAATTTCATCTTGAAACCCACCTGCACTTGCTGGATTGGATCAGCAGTTCCACCACTAACAGTCCGCAAAAGGCTGTTTTCAATTGCTATTCTAAGTGGATGAACATAAACTTAACGAAGCACTGAGAGTTATTGAGTTCAGCCCATCTCCACCTTCTCACACGCAGACTCATGATAGCTATGTATTGTTTTGTCATTGCTTATGCATTTCCACTTTGCCTCAGCTTCCACTGCTGATAGTTGCTATTAAGTCTGAAAATTTATGAAACAGCCCGCTGACAAGCCTTTGTCAGTCCAGGGCCATAAACACATCAGTACAGAGCGGGTTTCCTTTTATTAAAAGAAAAAGACCTCTTGACTCCACTCAGGCTGTAATATTTTCATATATATGTATTATTCTGCCTAAAAGTATTTTTAAATTCATAGAGTGTAGGTTGTTTTCTTTCTGTGATAACTACAGATGGGACAATTTTGGCACTGTGTATGTTATTTTTAGAATGCAGCGTTGATATTTGATGAACAGAAACAGTCATATATAAAGCAAAAGTAAGGAGAACTTGCTACCTTGTCAGTTTGACTCTGCCTTCTGGGTCTTGAATGATAGTCATACTCACTAATTAACCCAACATTGATTAACCTGAATTAATTAGAAAATGTCATGCAAAATATCAAAATAAAACTTGCAATATAAAGCCACGAGCAAACATTAAAGAATCAGGCTTACAGGAAATTAAAACAACAACTTTACAAAAACGTATCCTTAAGAGGCCATAATTTGGCTGATTTGTTCTGTTTTTTTTCAATAAATATTGCATAGAAAGTAAACAGATGAAGAAGACAGTAATGGCCAGAGTGGTGAGTTTACAGTCTGCTCCTCTTGTCAAATGGACCCTCAGTGGGAGCAGAGAAAAGGACTTTCACTGTGACGTGTCCCAAAACATTGTGGTGAAGGGCAGGCTCAGGAGAGGAAAGTGACATTTAGGAAGAGCTAAAACAATGGAACAGTAGTGCTTTAATGTCTCATAAGACGTCCTCTAAACATGGCTTTTCCATCTGAAAGCATCTCCATGCTGAGTCAAGTGCACTAACTGTGCATGAAAGAGCTTGTTCCCTCAGGACAAGGCTGCCTGATACCCCCAAGAATAAACTGGCCTTTAACTGCCAAGCTCTGCACAGCACAAGATATACAGACTAAAGCTCCTTGTGCAAAGGGGACAAAACAACACTAACACTAAGGCTACATATCCCACACTAAAGTATAACCTCTACAAGTAACATCTGAATAAGACCTGATAACTCATGCCATGAGTAAATCTTTGATTTCTCTTTGTTGTGTGGTTTTCTATTTATGAAATGTAATGAGATACTGAAAAACATGTTTCAGATGAACATTGGCAAGTGAAAATGGCAACAAAATAAAAACTTGTGATAGAGACAGTCAACTGGTGTGCAATCTCAGTCCCTCTACTTAACAAGGTACAATGTCTCGTGGGAACAATTGTGCGAGAGCCCATTTTAACGGGGAGAGGAGAAAAAAATATTTATTTAATATTTAAATATTTAAATGTAAGAAAAATGCATCTATGAGACATTTTTTAACTCAACATTATGAGTTTCAAATGATACACATAAGAAAATAAGAAAACTATGTATGTTACTAAGTTAAAACTATGACAGGGACAGAATTAATGACAGAAAGGTCATAATTGTGTAAAATCTTGATTCAAAATGTTGAAAATGACTTTTAAAGTCCAAGATTTGATCTTTGTTACTAAACATTTATTTTGACAAAGGTATAAGATAGTGAGTCAAACTGACATACAGTTTTACATACTGTACTTCATTCATTCAAAATTTTGACTTCTACATTTTTTTGTCATTTCTAACTTTTCATCTGTTTTTTGTTTTTGTTTTTTTTGCCATACAATTGTAACCACATTGCATCATTTAACATTTAACAATACAACATTGTTAGAATTTTATGGGAGCCCATTTCCACCCGGAGGTAAAAAACAAAACAAATAAAAAATTTGAAAATTAAAATTAGTAAAACTATTTACTTCGAGAAGTCACTATTGAGATACTAAGTCAAACTTAGTAGCTCATTATTTCGACTTTTAGTTTTTGAGTATCTTCTTCACTCTTAGAAATGGACTTCCATACATTTTTACTGTTAGCGTTTCCTATGGCAAACATTACTCAGTGGGTATGAGGACCAATAAAAGGGGTCCTGACCCAAGCACAGCTTGACCTCTGACTTATAAACACAACACTCTCAAAGATTTGTTACAATTTCTTTCAGACGTACTCCATATTTGAACTATTGCTTTCCAAGATTTGCTCTTTGATTAAAATTAATGGAAAAAAGCGTCACCCACACGCCCCGGTGGGTAGCTCACAACAATTTGGAATGGGCTGCTCAGGAAAACAAATATTTTTTGCCAAGTGGCTGTGGTTGTGAAGTACATATGTCCCGCAGCTCTGATTTTACATCCTGTCACATTAATGATTCAAAGCACTCAATATAAATATTAAAAGTAATAGCTTCACTATTCAGCTATTACTCCATCATTCCCTGAAATCATCATAAAACATTCAGAGCCTTTTAGAAAATTTACACACTTGAATTTGATGGCAGGGAAAGCAGGCTGTCAGAGTGCGAGGTCCTGGAAGCTTAAATAATAGTGGAAAGCTGTTTATGGAACATGCTTTATTTATTCATCGTCTCAGAGTAAGGTCTTCAGTTTAGATGGAGCAGGAGAAACAGAGAGACAGAGGGAGGGTGAGACAGCGAGAAACATACAGTGAGGGAGAAAATCAAAGTAAGACCTATCTGGGGAAAAAGCTGAAACATAACTCTTCCCACAGTGCAATAAAAGAGGGAAAAATGCGGAGTCCATGAGATTCTTGGCACAAGGTCAATCAATGGAAGGACTCTGGGTGCAGGAGCAGCTAATGGATTGTGAAGACGCGTAGCAGGGTTATGAATTTTTAACCAGTTCCTCCTTCAGCCCAGACCTCCATAAATCAATGACGACTTATTGGAGAAGATCAATTATGCAAACTTAAAAACATTTAATGACAGATAATGAAGAGCTCCCTGGAGGTTAGGCTGGCGGGGTGGAACCTGACTCGTATTCCAGGAATCATTCATGGAGCAGGAGCCGAACTGGGGCTCTTAGCACAACTTTCAAGGCCACAACTTAAACACCTCCCTGACAAGTTAGCAGCAGAGCAGCTCCTCCGTGGGAAAGAAAAAAACTGGTGGAGATTACTGATGTGGGCATCGAACCTGGATCTGTCAGAAATGCTACACGGTTTTAAACATCACCATCTGAATAAGCAGCAGCACAGCGATGAGTTTAAGTCCAGGTTTGCTGTAGTTTTCGCCTGCAGAAGAAAGAGAAGGCCACCTTAAAGAGCTCCACGTATTATTGGCGACATTTTCCAAAGCTCATCATAAAAATGCCCCCAGGCTGCCCCCTGTGGTAGTAATCTCAAATCACTGAGCTCTAAACAATGTTAAGCACAAGCACGCACATTAAAAGACTCTGCAAATCTGTCCCCTCCACTCACATCGCGCACAATGCCTGTGACCCTGTCACCACATGCTTTTATGTAGTCTGCGTCCTTCGAACAATTCATGTTTAATGTATCAGTTCTCTTTTACTTGTCTAGCCATCTGTGCAGGCTGTTCAAACGATTGTACAGCAGCCTTGTTATATCTCTATAGCAAAGTAATAATGCACCATTTGCTTTTTAAATTCTGATATTAAGACAACATTAAACAGGTGTTTAGGATCAGCCAGGCTTCCACTTGAGTCATTTGGGGATTCTGGTTTTCCAAACACTGAGGATGAGTCCGTACAATCCGCGGCACTATTTGCAATTATCGACTTTGCTCAAACTGTGTGCACACTGCTTAAGAAACACATGAGACGGAGAGGGAGGAAGACACAGATACGGGGNCAAAGCGGATCTAAGCAAATGCATCATGGCTCAGGTCATTTGTGTTTACATCGCGGCAGGGAAATTCATTTTTTATTACTCTAGGTACTGTATCAGTCCCGTTGACAATTCTTTCCAGATGTGTGTGTGTGTCCCAGGGGTCTCTGAGCGGCATCTACAGGGCTGATGGAGAGACTTATAACCAAGCTCACATCTGTCCCTCTCGTCGTTATTATTTTCTCTGGGAGAGCAACCTTTTCATCACTCTGACAGTGGAAGAGAAAGTGCTTTTCAACCGTAGTGAATTCCCCTGTAAGTACAGTACATTCTGAAAGAGTATGTGTCTTTTATGAGTGACGTGTGTTTGGTTTGTTTCTCCCCGTCCATAATGTCAGAAGGTCATTTATCCCCCCGCGATTCCAGTGGTTAAAGGAAGTAAAGAGGCACTTAGCTGCCGATGCCCCATTTCCTCTCGATTTTTCCAAATGTACCTCTGAGACACGTAGTCATATAATTACATATCATTTGGAATGACATTTCATTTACTCATTTGCTCTGTTATGGTGCCACATTTTCTTGTCATTTATTAAATCCCTTATCCAGATACACTGTATTTGGTAAATCAGTACTTGCATCGCTGGGATTTCTTCCCTCTGATTTATAAGGTTGTTTCTGTTTGTATATCAAAATTTGAGCCGATCGGAGTTGTTTTTGGCACTGCTCGGGCCCAACGCATTCAAAATAATGTAGATTTTAGTTGTTGTTGATATGAAAACAAGGAAAGAAACTTCACGTTGAAAAGGAGAGGAGGTTAAAAAGCAAGAATATCCATGTGCTACAGGACACATTATCATAACAATTAAGAGGGAAGCAGTGGGGATAAAACGAAAGTCTGAAGTGACTAAGGCTGTCTTGGGGTTTGTGCAGGTACATCTTCACGCTCTGCTGGGTCTTGTCCAGACAGGAGAGATGACCCAGAGTCAGGCCAAAATGTTTACTGGCAGATGTGTTTTAAAGGAGCTCTCCTTAGCTGGTCATGGCAGCGGAAAATACCCTGCTGTTCAGTGCATCTGCAATTCGCTGCTCTTCCCAATTCCACCTACAAAATCCTGACCTTTTAAAGAAATGATGGATGAGCTGCCCATGCTACTGTTTCTTCCCCTTTCTCATCTTTTGCTCTCTTTCTTTTTTTCTCCCTTCATTCTATTGAAGATTGAAGCTCTATGTTAGGCTCCGAGGCAAATTCTGCCCCTCCTTTGCTCACTGTTTCAAATCACTTTAAAGTCTGATGCTGGCTTTGGCCAGAGCCCTTTGGCACTTGGCTTCTGTGCAGCGGTTCGCGTCAGGAGCTACGATTTGTGATTTGCAGATGACATGAGCAATGCCTCGCTTGTGGCTGTTGAGGTGGATTTGTAAAGCAAAGTCAGTAAAGTGCGATATGATGTGACTGGAGCTTCACATCACTGCTACTGATAAACTGATTCAGTCGGAGAAAACACAGTTTTCTGTTAAAGATAGTCAACACATGTTTATCATGCGGTGTGTGATTTACGTACATGAACTCAATATACTCAATATTTCGACACACGCTCTTGCATGCATGATAATGCTGATCGTGGTTTGTTGTTGTTACAGAAATAAAATGTTACCACAGAACAACTATTTCAACAGATCATATTCTCCTGATGTTCAACATCAGTGGTCAATTTCTTTCTTATCTTTTTCCCGTAAGCACAATCTTGAACACAAGGCCAGAAAAACTCTTCTTCCTTTCCGCTGGTTAGAGTGCTTGATGTTCACTATTTCAGACCAAGTTATAAATATTTTTAAAACTAAAAATGGTGCTTCATTTTTTACATCAATACTATTTACAAAATTAATAACAGCACCATCAGACTTTAGGTTGGCAAAGACTGGCTATAAAATGATAATCTATGTTTTTAAGCTCTTTCCAAGATTAAAAGGGTAATCATTCAGCCAACTCTGCCGGACTGCCTGAAGAAACTTCACACACTGACGAACATCATCATCTCAGCGTGATGCAAAAGCTACAGCAACATGATATATATTATTACTTTCTGTTTGCAAATCTGTTTAGCAGCAAAAGCCGAGCTATAACAAATATGTGAATACACTGTACTTGAACATGTAAAAGCCTAATACTTATTTTCAGACACTACTGAGCTCTACAGTGGATACTTTGAAACTGAAAAAGTCGATTGAGGGATTTTGAAAATTGACACCACTCTCAAGTCTGTACGATAAATAGCAGCGGGCTAACACACGCACAAAAAACGTGCATACACTGATATTTATAAAAGAAGCATACACATAGTTTTTTAGAGCCATACGATACGATAAGGTGAACATGGAATATAAAGTAAGAGATGGAATCTAAATAATAAAACATGTTGCAATAGTTTATATTGTTTGAGTTTATTTTTTACCATGTGCAAATCAAAGGCACATTTGTAGACTTAATTGGAATGAATTACTTTTGATTGCTGCTTTATTTTAATTTTATCCTTATCCCAGTAAATGAATCCTTAATCGCCATTCTGCCATTTGATGATTGAGTTATCAACGACGATGACAGTTTAGAGGTGCATGGTATGAATTATGGTATACAGGGGCGTCACACAAAAATCTGGACCCTGTAGAGCATTCTCTCAAACAGGACCCTCCCCCCATCCTCTGCTGTTCCTTCAGGCATCTTTGTGGGCCCTCTTCACAACATGAGGGCTCTATATAATCAGTCCCCCAGTCCTACGGCCATGATGATATAGGCGCTATGACAGGTGTGAAAACTAGTCGTGTGCTGTTCTGGCATTGATGGAAAACCTTGTCAATACAAAATAAATGCACTTCTTATTTTTGTATGTTTATTTTAGAGACAGCTCTAATGATCGGTGGAGCGTGAGGAGGTATCATTATGCAAACCGATGATTGAGAACTTTTCTACATCCACTTATGACTTACAGTGGGAGTGGAAATTAGGCTCATGTTTTTGTGTGTACACACAGTTTTAGTCTTGAATGTACACAGAGGTTCTTGCATATGACTCCTGGAGTCTCTTGCTCTCAGGCGACCTGACAGTGATGACAGGACTCCAGTAAGCTACACACTGTAAAAACTAAAATCTTACTAAGATTAATTATCTTAATTGAAGGCAAAATATACTTGTTTTTTTTGTCTGACAAGATATTTCTTCTCCTGCGATGGGCTGGTGACCTGTCCAGGGTGTACCCCGCCTTTCGCTCAATGTCAGCTGGGATAGGCTCTAGCCCCCCCGCGACCCTGTAAGCAGGATTGACGATGGATGGATGGATGGATATTTCTTCTTACCATGCAGCTTTTATGTTGGAGAATTTCACTTGTTTCAAGTTTTTTTGGCCTAAAGTAGCAAGTGAAATATTCTTGTTCTGTTGGCAGATAATCTTGCTTATTTTAAGTAATATCTCCCCCATTTTAATGTTTTTTTCTTGTTTCTGAGAGCTCAGTTTTTACAGTGCAGTGCCTTGCTAACAGTCCAGCACATAACTCCCCATAAAACAACAACTTCTTTTCATACTTGTTCTTTGTACAGATTTAGAGCTATTGGTAGGTGGATTTTCGTACCTTTGCACAAAGCAGGGCTAGCTGTTTCCCCGTGTTTCCAGTCTTTGTTTGAAGCTAAGCTAACCAGCTAGGTGTAGCTTGTTATTTACAGCACAGACAAGAGTTTCATCTTCTCATTTCACACTCTCTCTGAAAGCTATTAAGCGTACCAAAAAGTTGAAGGAGTCCTTTAACAGAATTCCTGACACTATATTATGGATTTACACATAGTTCACACATAGACTCTTCAAATGATTAAATCAACACTGTTTGTGTTCTAACTGTACTGTAAAATGTTCAGCATTCAGGGAATCGAAGCATATCTTACTTTGGCCAACAGTTCTCCTGAGAGTACAATATGCCCAGGGCATTGTTTAGTTTGAAAAATCCTCAACAAGAGCTTTTGCTGGATTCTATTGGTCCCCCTCTCAAAGATGAAATTGACAGAGTGTGTGAGATAGAGCAAACACAAGAGAGAAAGCCTTGAGAGTGTCCCAGACAGTCAATCCCCTGTGACTGTGTCCACTAATAATTTACTTTTCAGGGGGAGATGTGTTTACCAAGGGTCACAATTGATGTGCTAAAATATTGATAAGGGACATTTTATAAGCTTGGGAAGAGGATGACACACAAGGGCCGGGAGGGCAGAGAGTGTGTGCTGATTGTTGCAATTACTACATTTTATGGACAAATACAATGTACAGTTACAAGATACACTCTACAAATCTACATGGATACATCTAAAGAATTTGTATGTAATAGTTTCATTTCAGCAATTTTGTGTAAATTTGGACTTAAATAAGTCTGGAACCTTCCACCTATTTTTTGTTCAATTTGACCTTAAACAAACAAAGAGGAGACAATAAGAGCGTTCAAATTAGTACATGAAACAAACACAAACACCAGATTTCCATCACATTTTCTACATGATTTCCCGCCCTGTGAGGTTAAACTGCCACTGTTTCAATTACCTCATCATCATCGCCCTCTTCTTCTGCAATGGTTTAACGGCATTCAACTGGAGCATCAGCACCACCAACTGTTTATCTCCACAAACCAAGTCCTAATATTGCAGTAGTGTTGAGAAACGCATACTCATTTAAGTTTTCTTTTTCAGATTTCAGATTCAGATTTTCTAGAATTTTGGTAAAGATTAGTGCTGTATTTGGATGGAAACTCTAAAAGTGTCTTTAACCCAGCCATTTCCTGTCTATTTTCAATTTTGCGCCATTGTAATGAAAACAATAACAAAAAAAAAAGACAGGATGTCAACATGTCACATGTAAATCCCATTTTTAATACAGTTGCCCAGGTTCGTTATTGGCTCTACTGCATATAAACGCTGACAATGGCAAGAGGATCAAGCTGTGCCTTAAATTTTTGAAGTGCAAATGTAATGCCATGGTAGTATTGATGGCTATGCTAGTGACACATGTGGCCTGGGGCTGTTGTTGGGTCAACAACAGTGAGTCCTTCATTGTAATGCTGGCTCTACAGGGACCCTCGGACACATGCCTCTGCCCCTCCAGCCGTTCTACAGCAGCCGAAGCCCACAATCCCTCGCTGATGAGACGGAGACGCTGCCTCCTTTGTCCATTGGCCTTGTGGATCAGGAAGGTGTTACTCAGGCTGTCAGACGGGGTGAGCAATATTGACTTAAATAGCTTGACCTGGCTCATCACTGATGGCTCTACCTTTTCACCCCAACCTCTGAACTCTTACAGCCACTGTATCATTGCATTCACAGCTGAGCTGGATTTCTGCCCAGCCTGCCCACCGGGTTGCCCCCTGTCCAAATAAATTAAACGCAGGAAAGGGAAGGCGAGAGTAGAAGAAGACAAAAGGAACCATGTCTCGACAGTTTAATTATCCAACACAGCTTTTTGAGGCCTTAAGAAACAGCAGGTTGGATTTGGTCTTCTTAATCCCAACCTGTCGTAAACACGTCCCAAACCTCCACCGGCTGACCCAGAGAGGGAGGACTGAGTAGAGAGAACGAGGGGCTGCCAGTGTCCCTGGGAGGCCTCTTTGAAATGTTCTGCCATTAAGAATGTCTTTCTGGCTTTATTACTCTTTTATATTAGTTGTTACTTCATAAACTACTGTGACATTAGACTGGTATACGTACAGTACATCACATATTAATTTAAATCACATGGAGTAAAAAAAATTAAACATATGTATATATA
>JAPMOB010235177.1:0-25514 GCA_029875015.1 Lepomis gibbosus | reverse complement strand
GTTCCGATAACTTTGTTTATCTATGTAATGTATCGTTATGTAGATATCTGCCTCTGAATGGAGTTTGCAGGCTACATCGTAGCTGCATGATGATCCACAGGGACCTCTGCCACCTGCAGATTAGTTTAAAGCAAGGACTGTGAGCGTGAACATAGAGGTGACTGTGTCGCTGTTCAAAACACTGCAAAACGTCAATAAACCGTCCAAATGTTCATGTTGTCTGTCTGATTTGTACCACGATGTGTTTTAGTACTTCTGTTTATTCTCTTTTATTAATAAATAATTTAAAGACGGTCGGTTGTTACTCAATAATTTGCTTGATCCCTCAACAGCAAGATCCAATTTCCATGACAATAATTTGTACAGTGGAATAAGTAGCTCAACCTGGCAGGTGCAAGCACCGAGAAGAGTTTTATAAAATTAAGTAATAATCCAAGAACTGAATGAAAGCTCTGAATGGATAAAGTCACCTACTCTTGAATCTGGCCTGAACTCCCGTTTCCTGCGAATCCTCTTAAAGATCTCTGTGAGCTCGTCCTGCCTACTGCACTCATGCTCTGTGCTCGACTGGCTGGAGAGGCTGCACAGAAGGTTTGAACCAGAGGCTGAGGGGCCTGGTGTGGCAGCAGCAGTGGCTCCTGTTGGCCCAGAAGAGTCCTGGCCAGGTATTGGTGCGTCTACAGAGGGGTCATCCACATGCTCAATAAGCCACTCCATTGCCTGTGTCACTGACATGCTGCAGAAAGAAAGTGTAGGATGAGAAAAAGAGGTTTCAGGATGAATTAGACTAAAGTTGAGTTACCCAGGAACAGTAACAACCCACAACACTGTCCTCATTGTTTTTTCAAAGTTTTACATGTGAACAAGTCCTCAACTTCCAGAGCTGATTTGATAACAGATAGTTACCAAATAGTTTGAAGGAGTTGTTATTGAACTAGCTCAGACTTACTGGTTCAATCTAAGAGCTTTGATGGCTCTGCTCTCTGGGAAACCCATCTCGGTGAGCTGCTGAAGGGCTGTTTCATCCACCCGATCCTCTTCATCTTCATCCAACATTGCTACAAGACCCCGAAACACAAAGAGATTAAAACCAAACGTAAGGGCAGGACAATATGTCTACAACAATAATCATCTATTTTTCCAGCAAAAATACATACATACATACAATACATCGAAATATGGCTAAGCTATGTAAAATTAAAACTTTATGGTACATAAAGACAGAAAGTATCTCATCCTCATTTGGTCAGAGATTTAAAATTTAAATTAAAATACACTTTACTATGAATTTAGAAAAGCGGTTCAGCGGTTTGCTTCACAGCAGCCAGTTGGGTCCATTATGTGTGGAGTTTGCATCTTATCCCCATGTATATGTGTTGGTAAGCTCTGGGTGCTCAGGTTGGAAATACGGTACTGTCCTTACATGTGAATGTGTTTGTGTGTATGTGTTGGTAATGTAATACACTGATGACATGTGTAGGACGTAACCCACCTGTTGTCCACTGCGTTCTAGCACATTATTATGATGGATGGATGGGTTATTGTATGTTTCCCCTGTTTTAACAAAAAATGTCTTCTCCCACTTCAGCTGCAGAACCTTATTTTAACAGATAAATGTGTGTACAGCTTTCTTAACTGTAGGATTATTGATATAGACCTTGAAATTGTTTTAAATAGGGATTGTAAGCTTTACCATTGGCCTTTTTAAAGAGTTCAACAGCATCAGGGTTCAAGGCAAGAAGCTTCTGGGCGACTTCAATGAGAGAAACCAGGATCTTTCTTAGCTCCGTCTGAAACTGTGCACACAAAGCACATGCACACAAACACAGCAAAAATTAATAAAATCTTTGATTCACTGCCAAATTTTGAATGGTCTACACTGGTAGAATAATTCTTACTTGTAAGATATGCATGTTAAATTTAACTTGATCCCCCTCGTAAACTAAATCCCTTCTACCAAGAACCTTACATCTCTGATGTTATGCTGGGTCACAGTGCGGTCAGTATGGCGCGTGGACAGGTTGCCGGTAGCTTTTAGAATTGAATCTTTGTCTGGAGCCTTGTTGTCTTGTTTCTTCTGTGACGACAAGAACAAACAACGAAGAGAGATCATTAAAAGCAAGCAAAATAAAGACCTCATATTTCTATTGCCAGTTTTTGCAGAATTTAAAAATAATGATGCTTTATAGAAATGGACCAATCGATCAGCCAGGGGCCGGAATTGGCCTTCACACGCATCTCATCTACTGCTGTGAAAACGGAATTGTGGGTGAAACAAACTAAAAGCGAGTCTTTATAAAACTGCTGACAAATGAAGTGAGAGCCGGGAGATACAGGGAGAGGGAGGGAGAGAGAGTGAGAGAGAGAGGAACAGACTGGTGTAGGGATGTGTCTAAAGGTAGAAGCAATGTAAGCAGATTACTGTAGTTTGTAAGCAAAATAAGGTGGAGATAAGTAAACAATGGAGAGACGAGCAATAACATAGGCCTCTAGAAATAGGCTAATGTACACTGAGTTTATTTTCAGTTAAATGTTCTTTGTAAAGAATGCTCTGTATAGCACCTGTAAAAAAAAAAAAAAAAAAGCGTAAACATTATTTAATAGTCTATGTTTTATAAGGAACATACAGTTGAATGGCCCCCACTCAGAAAAGCCAATGCGAATGCAGATACTAATAAAGAATTTTCCAATCAAGAAAAGCTACACAAACATTTGAGTATGCTGTCAATTATAGGTCTTAGAAAATCAGAATAGGCCAAAATTGGAATTGGCAGGTGAGACCTTAAAAAAAAAAAAAATCAGCCAGGAAAAATGCAGTGTATCTCTAATGCTTTCAATTCTGAAACTGCTCAAGCTTACCTTTTCATCTGAACTAACATCTGCCATCTTTGGAGGCGTTGGCGGCGGTCTTTTCTTTATGAGCAGCAAAACTTCTACAACATATATGAAACATGGTCAGTTTATGGAAAACTGTGAAAACTGAGTGCCGTAATCCCAGAACATGGGATGAGGGTGTTACATACCTTTATCTTTGAGATTTTCATCAGCAACAGTTTTAGTGTCAGTGAGGACTCTCTCCGTAGCAGCATGTATGAGTTTGTGGTGGGTAAGTGTTTTGGGGTCTTCTAGACTTCCATGCACATACTATAAACCAAGCAAAGGACGAAGCATCTCAGAAATACAATATAGCAAACAATCAGGTGAAACTATTGATTATTTTCATCATAATGTAATCTGCCAATTATTGTTTTAATTAACAGTTTAGTCTGGAAAATGTTGTAATAAAGTGACATCTTTGTGTTTTTTTGTCTGACCAAACCTTAAATAATTAAATTTACATTTATATAAAACCTTAGCAAATTCTCTAAATAATCTAGAATATGGGTATGTCTGGCATTTGTACTGAATACATAGTCAATCAACTACAGCTGAAAAAAATAAGTAGCTTATTCAGTTAGTTGACTGACAGTAAATCTATGTACAACAATTTTGATAATCGATTAATTGCTGAAGTCATCAAGAAAAAAATGAATCTCCACTGTGAGAATCTGCTACTTTTGTCTTTGAAATATTTTTTGGTCAGACAAAACATTTGAAAACCTAATGTAACCTGTGACAAGAATCTCTGACTGCTTTTTATGAGTTGTGCATGCTAAACTATTCCTTTAAAAAGACAATTAGACTACCACTTAAGTCTATGCTATAGGCCACAGAAGTGCAAGTAACATAAGCTGTGTAATAATAGACAACCAGAAAAGCTAAATGCCTCTAAGGCTAGACAATATGAACAGAAAAGGGGCAGTTAGCTAGGTTGAGAGGGGCAGTCAACCTGCTAAATTATAAATAGCAAAGTCTACCCAGTTACTATAAATACAAAGCCAGTGACACTGACACTTGACAGTCTACACAGAGGACATGATAGACTGCAAACACCCCAGGCAGAGGAGTGACAGGACAAAAAGCAGCAAGGGAGACACAAACAAGCCCAAAACCTACATGTTTCAAGCACTTCTCCTTCAGTTTCTCAATAGTGGTGTCTTCCGTGACCTCCTCCAACCACTCCGTGCCGTCCATTGTACAGATGTGTATTTTCAACACTTTCCCGGCGAATATCTTCTCCTCCTGGACGAACATAGCTGAAGCTTTGACGGTAACGTTAAAGAGTACCAGTCCAAGTGACGTTAGCTAGCAGCAGTTGCTATGTGCTCCTGGCAAGCTAGCGTGCTAACGTTAGCACCCAGCAAGCCGTCGTTCTGTAAATCCGCCGACAACAGAGCAAGAGCAGGCGCCGATTAGCTGAAGGCCATTTTCGATTTCCTCTGGCAGTATTCGGTGCGGTGGTAACCTATTAGGTTTTTGACCACAAAGGTGTTTATTATTCCCAACGACCACAGAGCCAGCCAGCGAGTACCCTATTTTTACTGTAACATTTGAACTTTGAACTTCAACGGTGCTACTACCGCTGCATCATGGGAGTCGTAGTCCTCTCAGTCAAAAGCTATTTAATGGTCCAAATTGGTACCGAAAACGTGCCCTGGTTTTAAAAACAGACTAAAGGCTATAACAACAAAGATGGTACAAAGTCAGCATCTACGCTATTCTCTTAACCTGTGATAAGCAAGGATGGATTACCATCCTGGCAAAGCCTGCAACTGTCCTGGGGCCCCAGACCTCCAGGGGCCCCATAAGCTCCAGACTTACTGGGTGTCAACTGGTTTGTGATAATTTTATGGAAACTTTGTTTGGGAATTTGCACCACTAAAGCACAATATCAACTGACACAATAAGAATCATTATCGATTATCTGGCAGTTACTTTATCAATTAATCGATTAATAGTTTTCTCTAAAAAATATTCTGAAAAGAGTGAAAACTCACAATTCACAATTTTCTAAAGCCCAAGATTATGTCTTCAAATGTCTTGCTTTGTCTGAGCAACCCAAATGTGTTTAGTGTACAATGATTTAAAAGATAAATAAGCAGAAAATCCTCACAGTTTAGTTGGCAATGGCAAAGGGCTTAAATGTAGGTGCTGCTTTATTAGCTGATCTTGAAGTCATATGTTGAAGAGGGCCTCTCTATCAAAATATCATTAACACATCTTGATTATTTCGGTTTTGTGCTTACATGTTACACAGTTGATGTGTTTAATCAAATTAACACAGTAAACATGGGATGAGGTACTATTCTAGTTTAAAAATGTTTTACACATTGATTGCACAGTTTAAAACTAGAGATTATTTGAGACCCAGTCCCCTATTTTTTTCTCCTGGATCCCCTATCAGGTTAATCTGGCCATTGTAATGGCCATGTAATGCAAATATTGCTTAATTTAGCTTTGATTTTACACATTATGCACAAACTGCAAACTACTTAAGTGCATCTGAACCTTACATTTAGGTGAATGAATTGTTATATTTACAGCTAATAATAATCACCACTAGAGGGAGACACACCACATCAAATATTTGTACTTGGCCCCTTCATCCATCCATTGTCAACCACTTATCCTGTGTACAGGGTCGCAGGGGACTGGAGTCAATCCCACACACTCAAATTTAAGGACAATTAAGTGTCACCAGTCAACCTAGTCCGCATGTCTTTGGCGGTGGGAGGAAGCCGGAGCACTCGGAGAAAACCCACACAGAGAACATGCAAATGCCACACAGAAAGGGCCGAGCAGAGCTCTGTCGGCCGACCGGGTTTGAACCTGCTACATTCTTGCTGTGAGGCCACAGTGCTATTCACTGGACCACCGTGCCGCCCACTTGACCCCTTCAGCAAAAAACGTGCCACAGGTATAAAGAGAAAGCTCTTTTATTTTTTACTTAAAAATCTAATGACATATTAATAATTATTGCCCAGAACTACAAGAGGCATGTGTTTATTGTTCTAGATCTTTAATTATTAAATGTATCCCTTGTTTCACATAGTATTTAGAAGATACTGATCTTTTGAGATCTTGTAAAGTAATTTAAAGAAAAAAAAGACACAGTTTTCATAAGTTCAAGACACACAGGTGTCCTTTATTATAGCCAGAAACATTTTTACAGATTGCAAATGAAAAGGGAAATACATTTCTTGCAAATTATAACTTTATAGGAGGAGAGAAACATATTGCAGATATTACAATTTCACTACAACCTAATATTTTTTTTAAATTATAACATTTTGCAAACTAAACCAGGGAGCGTCTCACAAAGCACTGAAGAGGACACAATTTAGAACTTAGCCAATGTTTTTTCCATTTTACCAAAGTGTAACAAAAGCATTTCATTTACACAAATTGTTGCCTCAGTGGATTTTTATGTGTAACAGAACAGTAAATAAATATGAATTTATAAAATGTCCTTATTTATGTATTTTCCCTTTTTTATGAGAAAAAAAATGTCTCCTAACAATATAATGTATCTATTTGTATATAGTTAAAATGTATTTATGCATAAGGGACAGTAAAATACAAAATATATATTCTGTTCTGTTTGACATTTTAGAGGCTGTTGACTGGTGCGAAACCTTTCAAAATTGCATGCTTAAGACATCAGATTTCTTAAACAAAATCTTGCTTACAAGGGAAATGCATAACATATTTACAAAAGGAAGAACACAGCCATAGGCTCAAACTAATAGGAGGGAGAGGGGAAATTAAGTTTCCTTTTCCCCCTGGACAACAACTTACACTGTGGCCAACGAGCCAGGTCTCCAACATCACAGGACTAACAGATACTCAAGCCTGCCTTAACTGCCAATCTCCAAGATGGCTGTATACTGTACAATATATCACATCTTTATCACATCTCTACATATGAAGACAAATCAAATCTAGAGGCACAACATAATGTTGTTCCATTGATTCAAGATATGTAGACAACTCTAGAGTGTAACCAAGAATTGCATGATATTTAAAAAGGGGAAAACTACTCCTAAATCATTTAGGACCTGTGCATGAAATACAGGACATGAATTCTGTTAACATTCACAACTTGTTTATCACCGACTGACTAGAAAGTTTCCCACACTTAGAACAAATAACACTGAAACTTAAAATGTGCTCTATGAAATGCCCCTTAATCACAAGTTTATTTATAAACAAGATTATACAAAAACAATAACAAATTATAAACAAAGATTGAAGAGTCATATGACAAAAAGGCAAATACTAAAAGTCCTTAGGAAATAAATACCCAGTGTGTATGCTGAGGCTTCACTGTAGAAAAGAAATACTAAAAGAAAAGAGTCTCTCTTAAGGACCTTCCTCTGTCCTGTGTATGACCCAGCACCATGGATCCCCCAAATTTCTGTTAGCAGGCAATGCGTATAAATAAGGCATTAATAAATAAAAAGAATGGATGAAACACAAATGTTGCTGTTAGTATAAAAGCGTATAAAAAGTCCTACGGAATCATGTTTACAGCTTTGCCCTTTTTCTATTTTTTCACAAAGAGTGCCTTTTTTATAAAAAAATATACAGCAGCTCATCTGGGAGTAAAGATACAAGCTTCTTATTTAAACTGTTCAGGTATATGTCCAATCTGAGACTGCATGCTTGTCGGTGGACTTGAAATGCCCTCAGACCAGTCGGACATGTTGGAATGAGGAGAAGAACTTGACCACTGATCGGGGGAGCCTGGGGAGGGGGTCAGAAAGGGATGGTCAGGCACTTGGACCTGATGGTTTGGAGTGTTGTCCATGGGGCCTGAATAGCTGTGCTGGGAAGGTGGGGTGAGGAACTGTGTGCTGGGCATTGACTGGTTGATGGAGGAGGGCATGATCTGGGTTTCCTGCGGCAGGATTGTGTGGATGGGCATGCTGGAGTTGCCTGTGCCCTGCTGAAGCTCTGGAGAAGTGAGCTCCCCGCCGATGAAGTTCTGCGTGCTGGTTGTGTTTGAGTTCTGGTGCTGCAGCTGGATGCTTTGTTGTTGTTGCTGCTGTTGTTGGAGCTGCTGCAGGTTCTGCATCTGCTGCATCTGCTGAGCCTGCTGCTGCATGATGTGGGGCTGTGGACCTAGTCTGGTGCTCTGGATCCCTTGGTAGTTCATCATCTGAGACAGGCTAGTGGTGGGGTGGCCATTGTGGAGGGAGGTCATCATCCCGTGCTGCCCTCCCTGGTGCAGACCTCCCTGACCACCAGGAGCTCCTCTCATGGGGTTGAACTGACCCGGCTGACTCATGCTGCCATGCATCCTGGACAGCCAATCACACTGGCCGTTTATGGGGGCCTGGCCACTGGAGCCAGATACGGGCAGATGGGTAAGACGTGGTGGCAGTGGGTCAAACTGCATTCGAGCCAGCTCCTGCTTGTTTGGCATCACCATGTGGTTTACAGATAGGTGTGGGTCAGACATACCCTGCAGATGGTTCAGGGATACAGATGGCGACTGCTGGAAAGGTGAGGTCATCATGGGCGGCGAGGCCACATCAGAAACATAGCCATGTGGAGACTCCAACGACTCAACTGGGGACAGAACAGCTGAGCTGTCCAGGAGGTTCCCAGACTTCCCGTCCTGCGAATTCTTCTTCTTCACCTTCATGTCTTTGCCCTCCTTGCAGCCGATGCCCTTGGCACTGGGCTTGCGCGCCTTTTTGCCCTGACCTTGACCTTGAGGCTGGGGCTGCTTCATGTTGCCCAGGTAGCCATTGGGCGAGCAGAGAGGGGGTGACAACGTGGTGCTGAGTGACCCTCCGTGCATGTGAGGACTCCGTACCAGGTTGTACTCGTCCATCAGCCGCACAATGTCATGATGCATTCTTTCCTGTGCAATGTCTCTGGGTAGCCGGTCCATGTGGTCAGTTATTTCTCTGTTGGCAAAGTGGTCCAGTAAGACCTTGGCTGTCTCGTAGCTTCCTTCCCTTGCAGCCAAGAACAGTGGGGTTTCCTCCTGAGGTAGACAGGAAGGACACAACACGTTAAGAGATTCGCAGACCAGCGAGGGATGATGTTTCGGAAAGATTTATCGCTATTGTTTTACAAAATTAAGAGGAGGAGGAGGAGACAGATTTGTGTTTTACCTTGTTGTTTTGCATATCCTTGTTGGCACTGTTCTTGAGAAGCACAATAGCAGCCTCTACGTTATTAACTGCTGCAGCCCAGTGTAGAGCTGATTTACCTGAACAGACACAAACAACATTATTAGATATGTGTTCTTTTGATGCATTTGAGGCCGTCCAACATTTGACCATATTCAGCACCAAATTGTAATGATTTCTAGGCTCATATAAGTGGCGCTAAAACATTGAAACTTTACCAAAATCATCGATTGCATTGACGTCAGCATGACAGTTTATGAGCTCCTCCACCATGCCCTCCACTGCCAGTCTGGCAGCCAAGATCAGGGGTGTAGTACCATCATGCATGCGGGCATCCAAGTCTGTGGCACGATTCCTTATCAGAATCTATAGAGACATACAATAGGTTTACACTAGCTCCTTTTGAGCTAAACATGTGTCCACTGACATAATAAAAAATGTCATACTTCAAAGCTTGATTAAAATATTTTAATACATGTACTTTGATAAATATACTTTGTGAGTATTTGCAACATATAAGCACACAACTGTATTAATAAAGGTAAAGCAAGAATTTAAAGTATGTATAACCTCTGGTAATTCTGCATTGCAATAGTATACAGATTACTTGACAGCTATACATTTTAACAACTAACAACTAACTGAATAGACCAATTTATTATTTAGTCCATAGAATTTCAGTAACAGTAAAAAATGACCATGATAATTTCCCAGAGCCAAAGGTGACTTACTCAAATTGCTTGTTTGTCCAACTAACAATCCAAAGATATTCAATTAACAGAAATATAAAACAAAGAAAAGCAGCAAATCACCATACCTCAGAAGCTAGAAACTGCAAATGTTTGTCATTTTTGCTTGATAAATTATTTAAACAATTGCAATTGACTGATAAATGAAATAATCCTTTTCTAATTTCAGCACTAATACTTTAACTCTAATTATGAAATAAATTTGGCATATGAAACCCACCTGGAACACCCCTTGGGCATCAGCTGCCACAGCAGCATGCAGAGGTGTCCTGCCCATGTTGTCCTGGATGTTGGCATCAGCGCTGGCCTCCAGCAGGCGTTTGGCAGCATCAGAACGAGCATAGCGGGCAGCCAGGTGAAGAGCGGTTTCACCTGTACGGTCAGTCTGGTTGTGAAGGTTAGCGCCCTGGTAGATAAAGTCGTTGATCACATTGGCAGAGGCATCCTCTTCTTCCTCACTGTTGCCTGTTTCTAAACCTCCCCCACTGCAGGATGCAATCATCAGCGGTGTGAATCCATCTGGACAGAGAGTGGAGAAGGAGAGGGGTATATGAACACACCGCCTGGTCAGCACAGCACAGGCCCAGTAATTGCTACAAAAAGACAGGAGCCTGCACTTCAAAGCAGCAGGCAGATCAAAACAAAGCAACAAACAAATCGAATTTGGGTTTGACACTTTTGCCTGAGTTGAATCATCACAGCTCTCTTCTTTCGATAATGGATTCTGATCAAGGCCTTGGCACAGGAGAAGCTTCAGAAGAAAAGCAAAGCTAGGGGGATAGAGGCCGGGGCTTGCTGAAAGCTAGGCTGCTGCAAAAACGAAGCATTAATATCTAACCGTGAAAGGCAGCTCAGTCAGTTAGACTCGAATAGGTTTTCTCCTCTTCAAAAGGATAGCAAGCCCCAGATCTCGCAGATTTGGTTGATTCAAGTGCATCGATCCACAACGGGGGAAAAAGTGTTGTAACTCTGTTACTTTGATTTTTCATAGCTTTTCTTCAGGGAATTTGGCACTTACTACAACATTGGGTTTTTGCATTTGATGCCTTCCTTGGTTTTTATAATGTGGAGAAGAAAACACAGAGGCCTATTACTGGTCAAATGATTAATCTGATCAGGAATCAGTGTTTCCCCCCCAGGCGCCTGGCTTCTAGCCGGCTGCTTTGAAGAAGATCCTTTACCCTGAGGACATGGGGCTTTAGCAACTCCTACATGCTTGATTACACACATACACATGCACGCACACACTAGAAATCTGAAATGTTCACTCAGAAAAGGCACAAATCAATCCAGACACAAGCACACACGCACAACTTGAATGTTCGTTCAAACAGTTATGAGTCAATCTGCTAAATCTTTTGTTCCCAAACTTTTTAACCTTTTTAAACTTGTGACCCTTAAAGCAAATCACTGTCTTCATACGACACCTGCTCACAAGTTAAGGCTTTACTGACTACATTAGGTTGTTCTACCAAAGCGTAATTTTTTTTTTCTTTGAAGAGAAGAAACTATCCAGTACACAATGAAAAAAGCAACAATTAGAGGAAAGTCAGAAATAACAGCGCTATTTCTTATACCTTTAATAACCTTGATTAGGTTAGAATGTCTTCTGAAATTATTTCATGCATGTATTCCCACACAATTAAAGCTACACAGATGAAACAATTACATTGTATTCTTTTTTTGTAAATTCTTGGAATATGTATTGTTCTTAATAAAGACAAGTCCTCCAGAATGAATTATCCAAAAAATTAGGTCCACATCCATCGATTCTGCCCACATTCATTGGCACATAACTCTGTACAATTTTCTTAATAAGCGAGTAGGTAAATCACCCACCTGGTCCCCGGACATTGACATCCATGCAGTCATTCTCAATCTCGCCCTGAGGGGGAGTGGGAGCAATGGAGGGGATGCGCAAGTCAGCAGCGTCCAGGTGCTGCTGTGTCCACTGCCGGTGGTCCGTTTGGTCATCCACTTCCAGTACAGCCTGCTCGTCAAACTGCTAAAACAGAGACAGCAAGAGGTTAGACCACTGACATTGAGCAAAAAACGCTGAGTTCAAATCAAATCAAAATACAAAAAAACATTAAACTTAATTTTACATAGTTTTAAAATGTATTCAAAAACAGCCTTCAGAAAGAAAAAAATGAAAACGCACAATAAAGACATTTTCAAATCACATATAGGACATTTTAACACCCCAGAATTAGGTTTTGTGGGAAATAGTTGCTAAAGTTGTAACAAAAAAATTTCCAAATCCTTAAAAGCTCTGTTGTGTGATATTTCTTTTTCCTTACCCTGAAGCGTTTGGCATCTGACGGTTCGTCCTCTTCCCATTCATTCTGGGCGTCATCCATGAGTGAAATGTCTGAGATGTTTTTCAGTGGCCTGTGGTGATGCAGAAAACCCAGTAAAAATTCTTGTACTGTACTGCTTCCATCTCATCTGAGCCACTCACCATTAATGGTGCAGCAATGCCGAATAACAAAAGCATTGATTAAATCCATACCACACCCCTCTTCTCGAACAAGTCAATTAATGCGCACCTAAACCTGCTATATCATTATCATTAATGATCCAGGCAGAATTCCCTTTTCCCAAATTTGACTGATCACCAGTTACACCCATTTGTCCTTCAGAACTAGCCCTTCACACGACCCACAAAGAAACAGGTACCCGATAACACTGAGCGCCATTGGCGAATAAACGGAAACTTACTTTAATCCCACCGAATCCTCTCCGACAGGCTCACGTCTCTTCTTCTTGCTGGTCTCTGTGGTCTTGAAGCCTTCAGGGAGCCAGAGGCGCCCATGCTCATGGCGGCGCTTTCGGGCAGCCACCATCCCCACTCCGAGGAAGGCCAGTATCCCTACGCCGCCCAGGACCAAGTAAATTGGGTAGAGGACCTCTGGCTCGGGGTCCACACCGCCTGATAGGAAAAGGGACAACATGGTCAAGACGGCGCCGCAGAACAGATGTCAACTGGTGGATAGACCAGGACACCCAGGATCAGCCTGAGGGTTCGAGCAGAACTAGTCCGGCTCTTCTTCGCACCGCGGTTCCCACGCCAAAACGCACCTCAAAAAGCAGCAAGCACCAGAAACTGACTGACGATCCTCACTGTTGGTAAAGCTAGCTTCTACTATCTATTCAGTAATAATCAGAATTGCTAACCACTTTTCATCAAAAAGGAAAAAAAGGGATGGGTTGGGATAAAAAAAAGAAAAAGGGGGGAAAAAAAGAACACCACCACCTCCTCTCTCCCTTCTCAACTGAGGGTACCAAGAGACAACTTTACCATTTCTTCTTTAAGAGAAAAAAAAGGGGGGATTAATGAACTTCAAATTACTGCACGCGCTTTAAGCTGTAAAGACGAAGGATTTATTAGGATTTTCAAGATAACAAAGACTCCCAACTTCTAGCACACTCCCGATCAATTTTTCCCCTTCTCTTTTTTTCCACTAACGATTTTGAAATGATAAACTCCCCCAACCTAAACCCTTAGAGATGCATTAAGTCCTGGTATTACATTCAGTGGGGCGAAGGTTGCAGCAGCCCCTCACACTGTGGGATGAAGTGCATGTGTGTGTGTGTGTGTGTTGTCTGTGAACGTATATGTGTACATGTCTGTGAAAAGGAAGAGAGAACGGGACAGAGATAGAAATAGAGTAATTCATTGTGTGAGTAGGGGGTTGGATGAGTTGATTTGCAGCAATTAACCATTTTGGAGCCTGAAGCCAGTGGATTTACACACTGAGGGAAGGATTGATTGTTTAGGCCATGAGATCCACAATTGCATTAGTTCACCCCTGCATTATCAAATACACAATCAAAGACCACTAGGGTTAGGATCTGACCAGAGGGCTTGGCAAATACTTTGTTGGAGTGTGTGTGGAAGAGCACGTGTCCTATTCTACTTGTGTGAGAATGTACATATGTGCGGACACTAGGGCAAAACCTTAAAGGATCATACCAGTGGTTTTAAATGTTTAAGCCTCTGTACTATAAATCACGTTTATTTTACATCACATCTGATCATTACGCAAACCTTTTAGTAGTGGTTGAGATTATTCTTGGCTGTATTTTTCCGAACATACAGGCAGCTTTATGGTTTGCACAAAATCATTTACCCTCAAATAAGTTAATGACCCTTTGAACTTATTTGAGTTGTATAACTGTAATAGAGAAGATCAAACATGCACATTATTGTTGTGTGGTAATGCAGTTTAAAGAATAAGGCTGGATATGTTCTGTTCACAACACTGGAGGGATATGGTACAAAGGAATAAGATACATCAGACTCTGGATACACAGAGAATACTTGTTAGTAGGATACATTCATTGTTGGCTTTGGTCTTTTCAATGGATTTGTTGTCAGCACAAAAAATATGGAAAATCATCAGACTTATTGCTGCTATTAAGTGTAGACTGATTTGATGTCATCTATAATGGATTATTATAACTGTTATTTTCGCAAATCTGCTAATGGATTTTAATATCGTATAGAAAGAAATGGACAGATGGATACAATAGTAGGGAAACTACATCCAAACTCTTAAACTGCAAACAAATGTAACTATTCAATGGATATTATGGAGTTAAAACCTGCAAACAACCTGTAAACACACTGGTATGGTCATTCAACTCATGGAGATTGCTATAAAGAAAAAAATGATACTAAGCAATTTCTGTATAATATGTTAATAGACACTTGTTTTTTATTAATGCAGACTTTACTCACTAAAAACAGCTTCAATGGTGTAGGGAACATCCAGTTTGTCACTGGAGGCCAAAGCCCCGAGGAAAGCTGCAGCATCATTGGTGCTCTGGAAACACTCCGTGGACTGCTGGAAGCACTGACGGTTGTCCACCTCCAAGTGGACAACTGAACTGTAGAGAGAAGAGAAAGCACACACAGAGGTCATGTTGAATCAAAAGACTTAATACAGCCATGGCAAAACCTATTTTGTACACCAAATCCTTTAAACTTGCATTATATTCTTGCTCACCCTTTGATCTGCAAATGATCCAGCTCCCTCCTCTTTCTCCTTCTCCCACCTGCCACATCATACAGGCTCCTCTTCACCACATTCAGCACTTTGCCAGGAACCTCTGCCCACGTATCCACTGAGCGCTTGACGTTATACTTCTTCAGCTCATGTTCATTCCCGTAGTAGGGGTATACCATCATCTTGCCTTTAGCATCTTTACTGAATATCACATTGGTACGGAGGACGCGGCTCAGCTCGCGCAGGAAGCCGAAAGAGTTGTTGAGGAGCTGTTCTGGGTTGATGTGGACCACCAATACCAATTGGCCCACTGCAAGCTTCTCGGGCATGTTATTGGCACAGTCCAAGCCGTCCCACTCGCACTCAGCATTGTTGCAGCCCTGGTCACAGTGGCCGTCAGCATAGTGGTCCTTGCAGTACTGGTCATACAGAGGACTGAAGAAAACATATTAAGTTAGGAGTAAGGTCATTTGGATGTGCAGTTCATTATGCTGGGTATTATGACTATGTATCCTCTTGTATCAAGCACTATTACATCGGTCAAAGATTTAGAACGCGCTGAAAGGTTAGAGTGTCTAAAACTTAAGCACAGAAACACAAATACAGGCTTAAAAGGCGTCGCAAATAAACAGAATTTCAATAGTGTCCTGCTCCTGTAATGTTACATGATTTAGGCTGAAATAGAAGCAGGACATGATGCATATTGTTTGTCTCTATATGTGTGTGTGTGCATTTGTGTGTGCATATGTGTGTGTGCATGTGTGTCTATGTGCATGTGTGTGTGTGTGTGTTCGTGTGTGTATATATAAACATGCTGTATGTATGATATATAATACTATATGACTGTTTCTTTTCCTACAGTGCTGCTTTTTTTTATCATACATCATATTGAAGGTTTGTCGATCTTTGGGGCAAGATGCGCCATTTAATGAGCACCAAGCCTGATCGATATATTTCCAGAAATGGAATTTGAATTCTAATTTGAATCTGGTCTAACTTATAGACACAAACACCACTCACTTGCATTGTCCTTCTAGATTCTGGCAGTCAAACCCATCGTAGAGACATCCGGCGTTGTCACAGTGTGAATCGCATTTTCCATTATTGAAGTATCGCCAGCACTGTAGCGAGGCAGAGCAGTTTTTCCACGGGTCGTTGAAATTGAGCGAGCAGTCGCCATTGTCCCAGCCACACTCGTGGTTGTTACAGAGCACATCACAGAACTTGTTGTCCTTAGCTTTCTCACACTGTGGGATATTGCAGGTGACCTCCATCTCCGTTGGCGGCGGGATATCGTGGCCAACCCCTCCATCGAAGCTATAATCTAGGATGTGGCATCGGAGACCGTTGAAGGTTGTGGGGCAGACGCAGTGGTAGTACGGTGCCTCAGAGGTGTATTCACATGTGCCACCATTGTAGCAGAAGTTGGAATTACAGGGGCTGTCAGTGGGATACTGGCACTCAGGTCCAGTGAAGGACGGGTCGCACAAACACTTGGGACTTTTGTGGCCAGAGATGCAGGTGCCTCCATTTCGGCAGTGGAGGCTCCCGCAGGCCTGGGCGTCATATTCACACGTGGAGCCAGTAAAGCCCTAAGAAGAGGACAAACAATAAGAAAAACACATTTGAATTGGGAGTATAATTTTATTTTAACCAATACTTTAGACCTCATTATTTCCATTTATATTGAAATAAAAACATTGGAATTTATCTGTTTGTTTTGACATTAACTGTACAGTAACTTGCAATTAACTTGCAAATACCAAAAGTATATTTTGAACTATCCTTGTGACTATAGGGGTCATTTAATGTAAAAACTTCAGAGTAGCTTCTTCCCTAAGGTTGTGAGACTCCTTAATTCATCCACAGCACTCCACCATGTAAAATATGTATCCAGTCAGCTATTGTATATAATTTTGGTATTTAACGTTTATTTGTATATGTGAATATAGTAGCATAAAGGAAACTACAACTTAATCTTGTTATACCACCCTGTGTTGTAATATGATTAGTAACTCTTCCTTGTACCATGTACCTTGTGTATAAGTAGGAAACCTTTTGATGTGTGAGGACATAAAATCTAAGTGAAAATTAGTTCAGCCTCTTTTTTAAAAAAATCCTGAGAATCCTTAAGTTCTGGTCCATACTGGTTTCTGTTAGAGGTGAACGTAAATGAAATCATAGAAAGAAGCAACTGAGAACCAACCACGATAGTCCTATTTGACTAGTTGTGTGTTTTCATTTTGTGCATTTGCAGCGAGTACAGAATTCACATGCTTGCATTGCGGGGACTAATCCCCTAGGTGGGAACAAAAATCTGTCCCCCAAAAAGTTAGAAGTTAGAGTGTAGTTTAAAGGTAGGTAAGTAGCAGTTACAATTAAGCTTTGGGTAATTCTCAGGCAATTGATAATTGGTAATTTAATACAATAACCCTTATAAGTGACAATGATCTGTGTGTGCAAGAGTGTGCTGGTACTCACAGGAGGACATTTGCAGATGAAACCATGTGGAGTGTTACTGGCAACAGCACAGGTCCCTCCACTGCGACATGGTTTTCCCTTACAACCATCAAACACTGTGTCACAGCGCTGACCTACACAGGAATTACAGAGGATGTTACTGTGGAGGATCAGACTGTGTGAATGATAAATATTCTAACATTTCCTGCTATGGTTTAATTTGGGCCAATAAAATGTGAGGAAATAGTAAAATGTGCTCATTACAGTTGTCACACCAAATATCAATCCTAATCAATCAATTGATTAACTGTCAATTTTAGGGAATTGATAAAATCTTAACAGAGCAATTTCAAAGGTAGCGCTAAGTCTTAAGTAGAGCATCAAATGTAAGAACTTAGGTTTTTTAATGGACTGGGAAAACAAACATTATCAAATTTCTCCCTTATGCTCTAAGTTGACTCAAAATGGCTGACAAGTTTCCTCCCCATGCTGTTTACCTGTGTATCCCGTGCGACACTCGCAGCGGTAGTTGTTGGTGAGCTGGATGCAGTTGTGAGTGCCCCACGGGTCACACGGGTTGGAGAGACACTCATTGACGTCTCCCTCGCAGCGCTCCCCTACGTATCCCGCAGGACAGATGCAGTGGTAGCCTCCGACTCGATCCACACACTTCCCTTTGTTGAAACACTTGGGCTCTTTGGTGACTGGGTCGGTGAACGGGTTGCAGTCGTCCATGTTAATCTCACAATGCACACCTGAGAGAGGTAAGACAGGGGAAGAGGGACAAGGAAAAACTTTATTCCTTGATGTTTTTGCAACATTTAATCTGTGATGTTTAAGTCATTACAGGATGCCTCATTATAATGTGATGTAACCTACTTCATCAGTATAACCATTATCTCTCAATCGAATGATTCAACAACTCTCTAAAGAGAATTTTTAGGATTAGCAGGAGGTTCTCTACATATGATCGGTGGCATAGGCTACATAGGCCGTTGCCTAGGGTGCAAAATGTCAGGGGGCAGTGGTCGTAAGAGAAGGTTTTCGACCTCGCTCAAATCAACTCTGCCCAACTGATGCGACAGTGGCGATTTTAATTATGTGTACCTCACGCTGAGTCCAGACAGCAACGTAACTGGTAAAGTTTTGCAATATAAACATCTTAAAACTGAAGCGCAGCCTTGCTCTGTTTTGGACTGTGAGCTGCTGAAGTTAACGTGTGAATTTGTGGTGAGATTTCTGCCTGATCAGTAGTGTTTTTGATTGGTTTCGGTTTCACATGCAGCACGCTGTCCCAAACTGTATTGGTCTAATAGCGGTCTAAAGGCGATTGGCTATATACCAGTGGATCAATAACGTAATGCACAGCAGAGTGGAGGGTCAGGTAGACTTAAAAATATTATGAATTCACATTAAATGATAACGTTAGTCTCGTAATGTTGCGATTTTTTTTCTGTACATGTCAGAGAACACTATGGGAGGGATTTGAATGTGCAAAAGTTTTGAACATAAACAGAAAACCTGCTGAAACACATGAGTGTCAAGTCCAGGAGTTTATAACTGCATTAAAATGAATTAATTTATCACAGAGGTGATACAGTCCCACATAGGCCTATTAAATTCGGCTAGGGCTCCAACACTGTTAGGGCCGGCCCTGCATAAATGAGTAAGCTATAGCATTGCAAGAGAATGCTATAGCTCTCTTTCATTGCAAGAGAAAGTTGCTACTGCAAGAGGACACTGATCGCTTTTGATCAGTGTCCTCTTGCAGTAGCAACTTTTGGATATAGAGACATAAAATCTGGGTGAAATTTGGTCCGTTAACGTTATTTGAGACTTTTTTCATTTAAAGACTTAATTTGAAATAGTTTGTCTTTATTTGCATTGCTTGTGGTTTATATCAACTGATTTTAATAGTAAAATTCAATTAAAATTGAACAAACATTAGGGGTGTAGTAACTGGCTGTGCAGATGATTATGTTGTATGTCTTGAAACAGGGCTATTTTGCATCAAGAACTATTGTACGAGCTGTGTGTTCTTAATATAAGAACAAAGCTAGAAAAAGTTGAGGTGTCCAGAAATTAACTAATAATTATAAATAGAGACTTTAAAGTAGCAAATAAAACAGAATTTCAATGGTGTCCTGTCTCAGTAATGTAAAATACATAGGTTAAAACAGAAGCAGGACACAACACAGAGAGGGACTGTTTGTTAGGTATTATAGTCAAAAAGTTCAGATATGTTTTTAAAAATATTTTTCGAAGATATTTCCACCTAAACAACTAAAACAGTGAGCTTCAAAAATCACAATATAAATTTTATGGTGGATTTTGACATGACATTTTTTACTTGATCAAAATAGCTCCAACAACATGCTTGCTTTTTTGGGATACACCCAACTCCGCTGGCACTTTGGGCTGACCTACAACACACACTTCCTTCATGTCTGAGGGAAAAATCGATGTTGTATTTGACAAGTAGAGGAAGGGATGGAGGCGAGATGGGAGGAGGAGTTTTCAGACATGCCCTGGATGCAGTTAAGCCCTAATTAATGAAGCGTGGAGACCGAGAGGAGTGAACGGGGAAGCAGAGTGGTGTGGAGGAGTGTGCGTGGGGTCTGCTGACCTTGGGTTCCCCGGGGACAGGAGCATTTGTAGGTATTGATCAGGTCAATGCAGGTGCCCCCGTTCTGGCACGGCTGGGAGAAACATTCATTGATCTCGTCAGAGCAGTTGGTGCCCACGTATCCTGGCATGCACTGAGAGAGAAAAGGAACAAGAGAGAGAGAAGAAGAAGCCAAGGAAGAGGAAGAAAAGGAAGGGAGAGCGAAAAGAGAGGGAAGAGTTTAATCAATGTCTGACACGAAACAAAGACGGGTTTTGTTTACCTGGCTGTTTTCTGGCCTCCATCCTGCCAAGGCCAGCAGATCCTTTAGCAGAGGAGATTAACATAACCAAGCTGTTTGTCTTCTATTTATAAACAGACCTCTTCATTAGAACTGCCTGGTGTTGTTTCAGCTGAAAAGAAGCCTCTACACCCAGGCATCTTTAACAAATTAATGATACAAAATTGAGGTTTGAAATTAGAAAAAGTATAAAATGAGGTGAGCAAGTTTCATGAAATTGGAAAATGTAAAAGGACCTATGAGATGCCAAGTAGAGATGCAATTAAGATTCAATTTGTGATTAAAATCAAGATTAAATGAAAAGAAACTACATGAATGGGCTGATTTTCAGTGAAGAAATGTCACAGCACAAACATACACATATACATATATACACACATTAATAAATAACTATTAAAGTAAAATAGCATAACTGACAAATCTTTCAAATGCCTTGAGTCTATACAAGCCTATATAGACCTCTGAGTATAACTTAAAAGACATTGACATTATTTCTAAATTCATATTTCAGTAGCATTTTACATTACAATTATGCAAACAACTGGATGCATAGTTTTTTTCAGTGCCATTACCTTGCAAGTGTATCCACCTAAGAAGTCAGTACATGTGGCTCCATTTTGGCAGGGGTTTGGCGTGCATTCGTCCACCTGTTCCTCACAGTAACTTCCAGTATATCCAACCTGGCAATGGCAGTAGTGAACGTTTCCTGCGTCCAGACACTGACCCGAGTTACGACACAGATGGGCAACATCGACTCCTGCGCAGAAAAGATGAGTCAGTAGGCTTTAGTGTTGTGTTTGGATAAAGAAATTTGATCAAGGGAGATTTGATGAGCCTCTAAACATATTGTGATTTTAATAATATAGAACATATGTGCACAAAGCAGACTGACCTGCACATACACACTGAAAGAAAAAAGGATTTTTTTTAATCCCCGATAACTCCCATTTTACCTCTCTGTTTGGCTGCCACCTCACAGGAGACACTTGGGACGTCACAATAAAGTCCTGTCCAGCCAGTTTCACACTCGCAGCTATAAGTGGTTCCCCTCTGCCAGCAACTTCCCCCGTTCTTGCAGGGTGATGAGTTGCACCAACGAACCAAGTTCTGAAAGTTGCAGTCACACAGGATTAGCTTGAATACATTTTTTACCAATTTTAATATCAGCTTTAATTTGGTGATCTGCAGGTAAAAGAAGTATGAAAGTCAAGGTTAGAACTGAGCTAAACTTGGAAAGTAGTTTTGCATTTAAATTATTATATGGTGTTTCAATGTTAAACAGGTCCTAATGACACAATGGAATATTGCAATGCTATAGAAAGTATCCAAGACATCTAAAAAAATTTACTTTTCAACCAAATCTATGCCAGTTTTTACCTAGACAAACAGCCATAGTAGTTTGATCTGCAAATCACCAAATCATTATTTCTCAAATTTTCTTCATTACACTTGATGAGAGAGGTGACTGGAGTAAAACTTCAAAGACAAACAGGTTAACTAAACCAAAAGCCTCTTTCCGTCCTCATACCTGACAGTTGAGTCCGGTGTATCCATGTGGGCAGGTACACTTGTATGTGCCGTAGCTGTCCTGGCAGGTGCCACCATTCAGACAGGGTCTGGAGTCACACTCATTGATGTCATGCTGGCAGTAGCTCCCGGTGAAGCCCGGTGGGCATAGACATGTAAAGGTGTTGATACCATCCACACAGCTACCACCATTGAAGCAGGAGCTGCAAAAAAAAAGATATGAATGTTGTATGAAATTCACCAAAATTAAACTTTGCTGCAGCTTTTTAGGAAGAAAAGAGGAGGAGAGAAAATAAATAAAACTCTTTTTACCTGAACTGCAGGTAAATTCACATCTGATATGTCATCAGAAAGTTAACATACTACTTCATATTCAGATTTACACAATTTCCCACCTGTGAACAGCTACATTGATGATATTGATGGAAAGCAGTTTTGGCATTTTAGCAACTCTACAGTTAAAAGCTTATTTTGGGTATATACTACTTAACCTACTTTTTATGGGACATTTCTGCAGTAAAAGAGATGCTGAAGTTATCTTTTGTACATTGATAACCTACCAGAGGGGGCAGTGGTGGAACAAGAAAATGGGCTTAACAAGTGGATGAAAGTGAATCTGGTGATCTGACCAGATCCCTCACTCACCAGTCTGTTTAAATACAGCGTTCACTTGTCTGTCTTATCTCTTAAAATAAAAACTATGTAGTTTGAATATGATATGAATATGAGCTCTTGATACTTTGTGATACTAATATAAACACTTTGTGTTCTGTATCCTCTGTACCTCTCAGTGCAGTCGGGGGTGTTATTTTCACAATGGATGCCACTGAAGCCAGGTGGGCAGGTACAGGTGTAGCTGTTGACACAGTCGGTACAGTTGGCTCCGTTCTTACATGGGTTGCTCTCACACTCATTGATGTCCTCCTCACACTTTGTACCCCGAAAACCAGGCAGGCAGGTACACAGGAAGCCATTCACCTCATCCTTACAGAGGCCTCCGTTGCTGCAGGGGTCTGTGGGAAGAGGAATAACAAGTAGGTATTTGACTTGAGGTCTTTGCAAAGTGCCGCTTTTTGGTTGTAATGAGTCTACAGTATATTAATTTAAAAAATAAGTAAATGGAGAGAGACTGGAGAACATACTGGGCTTGCAGTCATCCAAGTTGGTTTCGCAGTGGCGTCCAGTGAAGCCCGGTTTGCAGCCACAACGGTAACTGCCCAATGTGTTCTGGCAGGTTGCTCCATTGCGACAGGGATTCTTCACACACTCTTTGATATCCACCTCACATGTTTGGCCTTAAAGGGAAGGAAAAAAGTAAAATTGTCCTCTTCTTTGACAAAAATAAACACATATGGGTAAGAGGATTAAATAAAACAACACTTAATTGATACCCAGGAGGCTGAATAAGTATATAAGTAAAAAACTAAAAAGTTAATTGTGAGTGAGCTGTGTCTAACTAAACTTTTAAAAGTAAGTTAAAGTACAAATCCTTTGCACAGCAGTACAATTTGGTTAAACTAGTCAAATCCTGACAAAATGTGAAAGTATCCATAAAGAGAAAAGGGTGTGTGAAGACATCTCCGACACAGAAATTTTATTGTTTAATGTAACATTTACAAACTGGATTTCTGTTCTAAAATTGACTTTTTTTTCTCTTGGGAATACATACACAGACATGTATGACCACCTTTCTGCTGATAATTATAGATAAATAGTTCCTGTAGGACATTTGCAAACACATTGCAGGTAATGTTTACCTTGCCATCCTTCAGGACAGACACAGGAGAAGCTCTGATAGTCCTCTGACTCCTGACAAATCCCTTCATGCTTGCAGGGTTTGGTGCTGCATGGGGCCATCAGGGTTTCACAGTTTTCTCCTGTAACACACAAACACAACAGCACTTCTATTAAAACACACCTTTAATTAAAAATAATTATAAAATGTTTTTAACTTTTACTCTGTGATATCATGTAGGAGTCATGAACTTGGAGATAACCCAACGCAAATGGACACAGAATCATCTTTCAATCAGTGCTATCATAAGATTGTAGCCAGGTTCTGTCAGTATTAGAGGCCTGCAGAGACATTTCCCTATCTGTTTCCACAACACACGGCTCGTACAGGAAGCCGGCTCCATTTTCCGGCCATTGTGAAGCCATTTGCTGTTCTGTGAGACAGGAAGCAGGCAAACAGGAAATGTGTCAAGCACCCCGTTCCCACCCCGGCACAAGAAAAAGCCTTTTATTATTCAGTCCTGTGGATTTTTCCAAAAAGACGACTTTACAAATAGAAGAATACTTGCCCTTAGCTTTTCCATCATTATCTGTTCTGTCAAATAATAAGTGAGATGACATAAAAATATTTTCCAGCTCTCTTATTAGTGATGCTTGTGTATCACAGAGGAGCAGAGTGAGTCAGAGGTTTGGTGTCTTTGCGCCCAGAGGAAGTCTTGCTGTTAAACTTCACTCAACAGTTATTTCATCCGTCACACGTTTTTCCTCTTTGCCCAATGACTTCAAGTGCATAGGCTGTGGAAACTGTCCCCATAGCAAGGATATGCCAGAATACCAGGCCAACAGATAGGCATATCAAATATTTTCAATAATATTTTCATACCCGTGTAAGGCAGGATGCAGTTGCACTTGTAGCCTGCGACATCGTCAATGCACGTCCCTTGGTTGAGGCAGGGGTTGGAGGCACATTCATTGATGTTGGTCTGGCAGTTTGGGCCTGCAGTTAAAGTGGGCAATATATCACACACAATTCAGTTTAAATTGAAGATCAAGAGTCAAGTGGTATGGAGGTAAGTGTGGCTTGGATGACAAACACATACTATATAAGTCAAAATACACGCATCCACACAACACCATAAATACTGACCGGTGAAGCCCATTAGACAGGTGCAAACGTATCCGCTGGTCATGTCCTTGCAGGTTCCTCCATTCATACATGGGTTGGATTCACACTCATTGTTGTTGATGTCGCAGTTTTTACCACTCCAGCCAGAATCGCACAGGCATTTATAGCTGGTAGGGAAAAAAAGTATTTGGGAAAATCTCTCAGTGATAGATCTCTGCAGTTACATTCAATCTGACAGACGTCTGTTGGATAATTAGATGTTAGAAGTTTGGCCTCTTTTGTTAAAAGAATAGTTTAACATTTTGGGATATGAGCTAATTCGCTTTCTTGTGGAGAGAAAGATAAAAGATTGATATCACTCAAATCTTTGTCTATCTAAGGATATTTTTTTTTAAATCCACCTCCCTTACATGTCTAAAAGTCAAAGTCAGTGTAATCATTTCCCTCTGTTCCCAATCTTTATACTAGCTTTATATTTAAGGGACAGATATGTGAGTGGTATCGATGTTCTCATCCTACTGTTGGCAAGAAAGCAAATAAGCATACTTCTTGCTCTGGTATGACCAGAAGCCTAAGGTGGCTAATGTTGGTAAACTTTTGGGAAAACTAGAGGACCGAGTACGGGTTGACGACATACTGACGTAAGCGTGTAAGCGTACTCTAGCGATGGCTTCTCCTTCTCCCTCTCGCTCTCCTGCTTTCTCCTGCTCGGTGTGTCAAATGTTCAGTTACTCCTCTGCCTCCTTTAGCGGTAATGGTACGTATAACAAGTGTAGTTTATTTGTAGACATGGAGGTGACGTTAGAAGTCCGGCTCGGCACCTTGGTAGATCAGCCTTTAGCTACTGTAGCTAGCCAGTCCCCGGTAGTCGGTGCGGACCGGCCTGAGTTAGCTTCTGGTAGCCATCCCCCGGCATCTCCTGAGCAGCCAGGAAAGGGTGGCTGGGTGACTGTCCGAAGGAGGAATAGTCGTAA